>PQWD01011566.1:0-28254 GCA_019425675.1 Leucinodes orbonalis | reverse complement strand
TAGCGGCCACGCTCTGGCGGTGCGCCCAAAAACACCAGTGGCGCATGTCACCTCTGAGGCGATGCGCAGTGCCGTGAGGACATCTCGACCCCACCTTTTGTTCCTCTTCTTTAAAGATGTATGGATGTAATCTTTAATATCAGACTGCCGAAGGAGGGTTGTTTATAGAAGTGGTGTATATTTTTACTAGGTGGTAGACTCGATACTATGTCGTCCAGTTAGGTACTAACGCAGTGCCAGATATCCTCCCGAGATATACCAGTTTTATACACTTTTATGTTTCGGGATGAGGGCACTGTAGATAGTAAAATTGCCGGGTACAAAAGACCTAACATTATAATGGTGTCTTGGGTGACAAGAGCACTGTGGCATTGATGTAGAATAATAACTGTCATCAGTTGGTAATTTTCCTTCAATGCCGATCTGTCATGGTCGGGCGTATCACTTACCCTCAGCTGAGCGTCCTGACTGTTGTGTGTTTACATTTAAAATATATTGGAAATAAGGAAACGTCACATACGACTTTTGTACGAAAGCCAACCTCACCTGCTTTTAACAGGGGATAAGAGTTGGAACAGGGTCTAATAGGAAGCATCAGTTACCGTATTCTTCTTGGTAGATGACAACCCTTCGAACCGATGGTAGATTTATTTAGATTGAAAAACAACTAAATTATACATATTCTTTTTTAATATTTTATATTGTATTTTTTTTTTTTTGAAAGAAGCCTTTTTGAGTTTGAGTTAAAAATCAATATATAATAGAAAATCCATTGTCAGACGCCTACTCCTGGTATTTAACGGACTTGGGGTATCTAACAAAGGTAAAGGTACTCCTGGTATTTAACAAAGTAGCAGTTAAACGCGTACTGTAAATATATGAAACTGCAAATGCTGCAACTGCTTTAATAAATTTCGACCTAAGCATCATGGCATAAGGTTCAAAATATGTCACAGAGCCCTCTAAATAATAAACAGTGCGTTAAAATCTGAAACGCGGTATCATTATTTCTGTCAGTATTTGATTCATAATTATAGCTAAATTACTAACTTTCGGAGTCAGTTGTATCGAGGGAAGCCAGTTGACCGAGCTGGTCCGCCTCGGTTCCAATCCGATGGGCTGTATAAGCCAATACCCACTCAGATCCTTATGATTAGACATGATCTATCAGAAGAACACCTCGAATACAAATATGACCGGCCAGGTTAGCTCGACTCCTTTTTGATGTTTTTTTATATTTTCATTTCAAAAGAAAAATAGATTATTAGTTAAGGCTGAAATTCAGTGTATTTTGTGCGTCGACAAAAAAATATTTTAGTAAAATTAAGTAATGTTTTACCGCGCGGCGCGCATCTCAGTCGCATGTGCTCAGCACCTTACTAACTATTTTAATTCAATTTGGTATGAAATTAGAATGGTTTTCTGCGGGAGCTTATCTAATACGCATGTTATACATATCCCTGGGCACAGCTAGACATCAATAAACTTCATCATCATCAGCTCATTAAACGTCCCACCGAGGGCACGAGCCTACCCGTATAGGGTGTTATAGGCCTATTTGAAAACACATTGGTACGTTGAGGCATTTGAACCTCAGCCCTCCCGGTAGGAAGGCAACAGAATTTCTTCGGAATGATTTTTTGAAACTGTGGAATCAGTCGCTGCCGGAGACATTTCCTTAGAGATACGACTTGGCGTCCTTCAAAGAAAGAGCGTATAAAATACGATATTCATTACAAATATTTAATGAAAACAAAATTACTTTTTACATCAATCGAATTAAATGAATATCTTAGGAGATATCGCAGTTTAACACATCTATATGAACGGATTAGCGGGTCAAAGTTAGCGTTAGCACAGAGTTACTATATTAATTAATATAATGAAATTAAAACACTAAACCTTCTCCTGTATGTAACAAATACTTTACCGAAATCGAAATTGCTTCAGCCAAACGCAAGATAATCGCGGACAAACATACATACTTACATACATACTAACAGGTCAAGCTGAGAACCTCCTTTTTTGAAGTCGGTTAAAAAGGCCGCCTACGCATTTCTGTGCCCTCTGGTATTACAAATGTACATGGCAGCGGTGGCATTTACCAATAGATGGACGTTGCTCGTTTACCCTGTAGCATAAACAAAATTTAAAAAGGGAGGTCGAACAGTCTTTATCACTAATAACACGCCAGAGGTGACAAGGGATAGGTGTAATCGCATCCATTTAGGCACGAGTATTGCAGGATTGAGCTAACCCATCAGTGGGCTCATCTGACCGGCAGCGATTTCGGACAGCTCGCTGGAACTGCTTTCCTTGGCGCGACGGACCCCCCCGGTAAAATCATGCCGAAATTAAATTTTAACAGTTAATGCTGCAAATGTTGCTAGCGTGTTTCAGGATGACAGGACAATATCGTTCGGATGTCGAATTATACAATCGATTAAAGGATTAAACACATTGTTTGACGACACATTTGGTGTAATGGTTGAGACGTCGGCTACACTAAGGGCTCCGGATTTTTCTCTCAGGAAAAATACATACGCGTCGCCATAATTGTAACTGAAATTAAAATAAACGAGGAGCTTATTTCAAAATAAATTAATAAATGCTCTATTTCTATTCTCAGCTTTCATTATGTGTCAGCGTTTATGTATAACACATGATAATATGTTTGCATGCTGAAAACTGTATTTCGTATAATTTATTTTGGTTAACAGTAAAAAGTATAATTTAGTGAGAAACAGTATAATGCTGTTGAGAAACGTAAAGTTGGTAACCCTAGTCATTGGTAAGCCTTACCTAGCATTTGACTTATAAGGCTCTAGTTGATTATATATTAAATATTAATCATACAGAACATTTATGAGAACCAATCTATAAACAAATACTAATTAAAATAAATTCGTTAAAAACTAATTTCTAAGATCGCAATATTGTAACGACTCATAACACAAACAAATATGGCATCATCTATGAGTCAGATAGTCTGAAAATTAGTGTCATTAATACTTGAAAACAAATAAGTTAATATTAATACATAAATATCCACTGACATTCACAAAGCGCCATCTAGCCCCAAGTTAAGCGTGAAGCCTATATTATGGGTACTAAGCAAGGTATAAATATAAATATACGAATATATACATTTTTTTCATCCGAAGACTTCCAATCGTCCAGGAGTTTGTTCGGTGCTGGAACTCAGGCTCAAATTATACAGTATCTTTTCGAATTACTTATTGAAAGACATAAAACAGACACTTTTCTTAATTATATTTTGAAAACATAACGTGTTGTGCACCATTTTAATTTAAATTACCATGTTATTATTATTCTTCATAAACATATGAACTACAAAGTAATATTAAACAAGTCGCCTCCTAAAGAAACATCTGTGAGTTTAGTTCGTGATCGCAATGTAAATAATGAGACATCTATAACATATTGAAAATACAGCACGAATTTGAACCATTGGTATCCATTGGTGAATATTTTATTGTAATATTACAATAAAAATGTATTTAATGTCAATGTAGGTACATATACATATTTAATTTTTGTATCAATAGACTTGCCTCATATTTGGAGGGATGTACCTTGAGGATCAGTGTTGAGTCTCGTCCTAGAATACAGGCCTAAATCACGATAATGGGTTATTATTTTAAAAAATTGCCAATGGTTCTATTTCACCCTGTATTATTATTTACATTTACACATCGACAGTTAGTAATACTACTACTCGGATCGGTCGCTCGCGTGAAGTCATTAAAAGAGGCCTTCGTTCAGAAGTGCTAGACTTAATTAATGTTGATAATGAGTTACTATGATCGTAGTATAGAAAAAAAGGGTATTTTTTAAAGCCAAAAGTCTTAATCAAAGTAATGTGATTATTTTTTACATCTATGACGGTGTTTCAACGTTCTGCTTAACTAAGATGTTTTAATGTTTTATTATATGAAGCGTGACGCTTTTTTGACGTTAGTTCAACACTTAACAAACACAAGCAATTATTAATAATTTAAGCTTATTATAATCGCTTCTAAGTTATATCTTATTCATCTAGTAGCAATATTTAAAATTTAATGAAGGCACTCGAGAAAGTTAACCCGCCCGTGTTTGCACTGCCTTGAAGTGGGTTTCCGTAAGTTATTTTATATAATACTCACCTTACGATAAATTAACTGCTAACAGATTACCAGTTACCGTGTAGTTAAGTTTATTGAATTTTGGATTGCTGGACTACCTATGATATTAATTAAGACATCAGAACACCTCTCTCTCTCTCTCTTCAACTATTGCAGTCCACTGCTGGACATAGGTCTCCCGATTTTGCGCCAGATATCCGTCCTCCGCTTTTCTCATCCAGCCTCCACGCGACCTTTCGCAAGTCGTCGTTCCATCGGCCGGAGAGCGTCACGCTACGCTTGCCGAACGCGGTCTCCACTCCAGAAGTCGTCTGCTCCAACGGCCATCGGTTCTGCTACATACGTGACCAGCCCACTGCCACTTCAACTAGTGACCTATAGGGCACTTTCTAACGTCGACGAGTTCAAGCACAGCTACTGTTCAATTAGCATAAAGTCACAGCTCCCCAGCTGCTAGGTATTTGCATCTCGTTATTGAATGTCAAATGATGCATTTTAGTCACAGGATACAAAACTCTGTAGGGTTTTCAATAAGACAAAATCTCTCAGCTACTACAAGGGTTCAAAATCAATCCCGTGCAATACAAACGTTTGTGTGCATCTACATTGAACATGTCTGTTTATATTATGCTAGGTTTCTTTGTAATTTGTTTTGTATTTGTAAAAAAGTATGTAGGTTTAATCTGTAAAATTCCAAAATTCCATAGTCACAAAATATGACAAAACATTTGCAAAGATAACTTATTTGCTTTTTCATTGAACAGGAGGCAAACGATAATAATAAGATCAGAAATGATTTAATCCGTAAGAGAACTTTAGATCCGGCGGGCTATGTCATGTCATATCAGCAAGTTGAAGTGGAGTGGCTGGCACATATGTTGCAGAACGAAGCCGTTGGAGAACGATTCTGAAATGGAAACCGCGTCTCGGCAAGCGTAGCGTAGGACGTCCTCCGGCCCGATGGACCGACGACTTGCGAAAGTCGCTAGTGGAGTTGGATGAGAAAGCGGAGGACCGGGAAATCTGGCGCAAAATGGGGAGGCCTATGTCCAGCAGTGGATTGCAATAGGTTGAATAGTAGGAGGCAAACGAGCATACGTCAACGACATTTGCAAGACCAGGGGTCCCAGTAATGCATTTAAATTTATGGTTTCTCTTATTTTAGAAGTCGGTCAAAATCGCCAACCCTGACAATTGTCACCTCAAAATACGTTACCAATAAAGGCAGCGTAGTGTCGTAACCGCGTGCGTAGGCGCACTTGCGTCACCCATTCACCACGCTGGGCAAGTCAGTTTTGCGGGGACAAACGAGTCGACCGTATAATATGGAAATGCGCTGTGCCATACTGAGGTTGACCGATTTATAAGATTGTTGACTGTTGTATTTTCTTATTGGACTTTATTTTTCCTTTTTCTTCATTTTGTCATCTGAATGGAAGGTCATAGGATCAGTGACCAAATTAAGTTTAACTGGAGTTTGTTTCTCTTGGAGGGCACTTTAAGCCGTTAGTCCTAACTTAGTAGCCGGGACTAAAGATGGCTTTAGTATTGCATTCTACGACCAATCCGCATTTGGTCCTTGTGGGAAGACTGGGTGTGATTTCTGCATAGCCAAGGTAGGTTAGATTGTAGATTTTTTTACGGCCTTGGCTTGTAGTGTTGGCACTTTATATCCACCAGCAGTCAAAAACCTTATCGTTTATAACTTTATATATAATTAAAATACAAGAATACCAGCTTAAAATTGTCTTAGTGACGGTTGTGTTACCATTTCTTTTTACCGGTTCCGGGTTCGATCCCCGGGCACAACAAACATATGTGTGCATGAACATGTCTGTTTGTATTGGTATGCGTGTTTTTATGCATAATTTGTATCCGTTGTTTAGTCTCCATATAACAGGCTTATGCTTAGTTTGGAGCTAGATGGCGCTGTGTGATTGTCAGTAGACATTTATTTATTTAGATATCCTTTTCCGAGAACCTGGTCTACTTCTATAGCGTTATCCGACGCTACTTAAAGTCTACATAGTGCACGCAGATGGACACAAAAGTCCGACGCGGTAACCAAGCTAACTTATAATATAATTAACCAGTAATTTAATATTGTTGCTAACTCATTTCATATAAAAAACCAGTCCAAGGTATCACACCATAAGTGTTGAGTAACACAAGCTAGTGTTTAAAATTAGCAATGTTTGAACTAACGCACACCAATCGAAATAAACTTCAAACTGAGAGCAGCTACAGAATAAACAATCGCAGAATTTGTGTTTATCGATATTTTAGCGAGCATAACCGATGCACCCTTGACCGCTATAACGGATGACAATCATCCCACAATTTGTGGCTTATTTTCTTCGGTTTCGTTTTGTGTGCATCTCTTTCTTTCGTAGCAAATGCATCTCGCTCTGTTCTTAATTAAACGCAGGTCTGGGAGTAAAGACTGCATTGTTTTATAAAGCATACAACGAACTTATGCAAGGGTAACGTCCTTGATATTTCAAAAGGTTTGATAACTTTTAAGGATAACCGATTTGCTCTTGAAATAAATAAACCATAACTAACTTGTTAAGTTAACGTTAAAATGACAGTCTATCTCATTCTGAAGATAATGTAAAATATTTAGGATCTACAGGTCTTATATATTCAGAAGAGAACTACAATTGAGAAAGTCATAAGTTACAAGATTGATTCACTTAACTACATTGAACAAACTACTAAACCAAGTCATAGATTTAAAATCGTTTTAATCGTTAAACGTTTAAATCTATGAACCAAGTTACAAAAATGTATTTCAAGATTTTAATGATTCTTTCTATCAAGAATTTAATATATATATATATGTCCAAGCGTGTCCGCTACGGCGACTCCTATGTGTCTAACCCAGGTCGTTGTTGTGATAGCTCTAATGTGGCTAGCAAAGCCAAACTTTGATTTGAAAGTTCGGCTACAAGGAACAGAATAATGCCAGCAGAATTAAAGTATAGTTGTAGGAAGGCTTCGGTCGATTCTTCCGCATTTGGCGTTACGTCAAGATATTCTAGACGCTTCTTTTCATAAAAATTTCACGTTTTGTGACAGTATTACGCCACTCCCGGTCTAAGACGAGCTCGCTCCTCCAACCATCAGGCGGAATACCACAAAGCACAAGGTTGCGCTTGAGCACGTCTTTGTAACGCAAATACTGCCCGCCCTGTTTTCGTTTTCCGCTAGAAAGCTCGGAATAGAAAACTGCTTTTGGCAATCTGCTGTCGTCCATTCGCAAGACGTGCCCACACCATCTCAGCTGATGCTCATAATGAGCGCTTCCAACCCGAACATGTCAGCACGACGCAGCACTTCCGTATTTGGAACTCGGTCTTCCACTTGATGCGCAGAATAGACTTAAACATTTAAGGTGAAAATGTCTAATCGCTTGATGTCTGCCTTATGCAGCACCACGTCTCTGCAGCATACAGTAATGTGGGCAGACGATTGCTTTGTAAACTAATATTTTGTTTTCAGCTTAAGGTCGTGAGAATTCCAACACGAGCCTAAGTTTCCAAAGGCCGCTGCCGCACCTGCTATTCGGGCCGTATCTCTGATGCCAAGTGTTATCATCCGTTTCGGGTGCCCAAGTATTAACAACAACAACTCGCTATTCAAACTTATTACGAAGATATGGGAGTGTGAAATCGTCCCGCAGGATTGGAGGGATGCTTCCATTTGTAAATTGTACAAGGGCAAAGGTGACATAGCTGATTGCATTCGTACAGAGGCATCTCTCTACTCTCAGCGGCTGGGAAGATTTTAGCCCATATTATCAACTTTCGCCTATCTCGTCACGCAGAAACTATACTCTCGGAGACTCAATGTGGTTTTCGTCCAGGAAGAGGTACGATCGACGCCATTTTTTGTTGTAAGCAAATGCAGGAAAAGTCTAGAGCAATACCGTCCTCTCTTCATGTGCTTTGTTGACCTAGAAAAAGCTTTCGACAGAATACCGCGTGAGGCCTTGTGGATCGTGCTCAAGAAGCTGTTGTCCTGAAAAGTACTCAACTTGATTACGCCAATTTCATGACGATATGATGGCGAGAGTTCGACATGGAATGACTATTCAGAGCAATTTCCTGTAACCAGTGGCGTGAAACAAGGTTGTGTCTTGGCTCCTACTTTGTTCTCCTTATATTTGCCTTTGCTGTGCGTGATGCTTCGAGGACTTGCAATGGCTCAATAGAAATCAAGTCCAGATCTGACAAGAATTTAAATACGTGTTTATTTCTATAGCAGAATTAATTGGGACAAAAAATTTATTTCCTTGAAATTTCTTTGAACTAATCAAAGGCGAACATAACCATCGTTCGACCAATTAACATGTTTAACAATCCATCCTTTCAGCACTCACGAATGAATGATTCATCTGATTTCAAATATTACGTGAAACACAAAGTGGCTAACCGAAAGACTCGTTAATAGATTTTTGTTTTCTCTGCAATACCTTCATTATACTATACTGCAATATATTCATAGATTTCGTATAGATATGTCATAACTTTTGTATTATACGTATACCTATGGTGCCCCCAGGTTCACTGCCCCGCGGTATGAGATATTTTTCCGCAGTAAAAAGTAGGTATCCCCTAGCTAACTTCATAACTTTTTTTTGTAATGAAGTAAGTTTTAAAGGCGTTAGAAAAAATAGATTTAATATTTGATCTGATCTGATTTATTTGACCTTTTACCTGTGATTCACAATAAAAAAAATCGATTTTGATTTTATAGTGTCTGGATTCCAGGCGTTCAATCAGGGTTAAATCACTCAGTCCTTTAGACGTGACGCAGTACTAAACATACACTCGTACTCCTACGTATATGTACGTAGGTATTCTAAACTTTCGCCTTATTAATATTTGTATTATAATCTCTTTCGCCTTCATCAGCAAAGGAAGCTTACCCGCAATGTGTGGTCTTTGAATGTTAATTAGTTCATAGATCATTGTAAGCGCACATGAATGCATTCATTATTTAATGCTGCGCCTGTTTAAGGACCACCCAAGATATTGCAAGTATGAAATTGCCATAATATCTAATAATAAATATCCACTAACATTCACCCTGCGCCATCTAGTCCCATATTAGCTGAGGAGCTTAGAAACACCCAGACCATTACAAACAGACATGTCCATGCACACAAATGTTTGTAATGACCGGGATTGAACCTGGAACCCTTAGTGAAGTAGCCAATGTCTCGACTATTACACCACATGGATCGTCAATAGTCTGTTATCGGTTGGCTTCGGAAGGCACGTTAAGCCTTGGATCCCCACTATCTTAGGATGGTAGTCGTTATCATCCACCATCCGAACTGGGTTTGCGTCATAACTCATAATCCCCATTGCTTTTTTGTGAAGGAAGCCCTGTCTCTGTGCATGAATAAGCAGTGCATACCCTGTGCGTCCAGACAACCCGGAAAATACACAACATACGCCCTGTCTCTGTACATAAATAAGCAGTGCATACCCTGAACGCACAGGGTCCAGATAAACCTGAAAATAGACAACATAATAAATGATTCCTACTTGTTCGCCCATTTTCCTATACATATTTGAAACCACCATAGACGATTTGCTATCATCAACAGCACTCAATTTGACAGAAATGTAAATTATTTATTGTTTTTGCGATTAGTGTCACTCACTTTGCATACCCAATATCATAAGCATTATCTCTGTGCACGCCACTGGTTATAGGCTGGTGTATATGTTTTAATATAGGCTGTAGAAGCTTTTCAGATCTTACATGCACTGCTGAATAAAGGATCGCACCTAAACTTGCTTGTTATTAGATTCTGTCAATGGCGAAATATTTTTAAGCCACCTCTTACCGACACATTTGGATGGAATCATCATCATTAGCCCTATACACAGGGTAATTTGGTCACAAATATTTCCGTACAGCATATTTATGGGTAAGATTAGGCCACAGACATCCGAATATACAATTAGACTGGACAAGCCGCCAAGTTTATAGGCAGTCCCAGTATCGCAATTTCTTTTCGGTTTTTACCTGTGAAATGTTAATATATTTCTTGGTAAATTTACTGCTTCATTGCAATGATGGCATGTTACAATTGCACGGGATGGCATTTTGGAAAAAAACGTAATTTCTTCCAATATTCGTGCGTCTTGACTCGTCTCACAGAGCGTAAACTGGCAGCCAGTGTATGCTCGTTGAGCTTACATTTGTCGCACTTTAAACGCGGCTTGCCCCATCTCCTGTATTGGGAAATCTGTGGATTAGGCTGTAACTCACCACGCGAAACTGATATGATGTTTGGCTACTATATGTTAATTGTATTCTTTTATTTAGCAGCCTAAGCAGCTGCATATAGCTTATATTATAGCACACTTAACATGCCGTATAACAGAGTCTTTGTCACAATAATGAAAATGTCTATGGGCTAACCGCTAAACCTACGAGGTTTGGTGTCATATCGAATATCCCTTTCTCTTATTAGCATTATGTCACAAGTTAGTAATAGCCATAGATACAGGATATACAGCACGCTAATTCTAAATCTATAGTAAAAGCGTTAACAATATGAAGGTCCCAAAATATAATTAATACCTTCATGAACCTTACGAACTCATAGTGTTCGAATCACGGAAAGATCACATTTGATTAAAAACGCGATCATTTTGGTATTATTCAACGAAGATAATTTTTGCGTAGATAAGATTAACTTCTTAAGGCTTAGATACCTACATCACTTTTGTAGTCAGTCTACTATGATATACAGAAGATATATCGTCGTTGTGTCTCAGCTTTAGTGACGCAACGCAAACAAGCAACATAGCGGGTCGAGGTTTCCTAAATAGGAAGCTGTCTTGGCCTATCGCGATGTTTCCCTGCAAATAATGTTGAGGTGCGGCCATGTTGTTTCTTGCCCCTATAAAGTAGGCTAATTGGACAAATATACTAAGCAGAGAGAGCAAAGCACTACTCAGCAGTTTTAACACATTTCACCCCTTAGGATGAAATGAGTTAAAATTTGTCTAGAAGTTTCTAATAAAAAGCCACCGATGAAGCCACCTTTTATGATTTGCATGTTTTGTATGGATAACTAGTTTAGATAATAAAACCATTTTATATATATTGAATGCCATAGGAACTACTTAAACTTTAGAATTTGTTTTGCCCAAATAGGTCTCTATTGGAATTGATAAACGGAATTTAAAAGTTGGGAGTCCCAATATTTCAATGGGTGACCATCATATTTATTTGACGGATTAATTGTAACTGTGTCAGTGCATCATCACGGTCAGTTCCAACGAAAGTAGCGATGACATCGCACAATATAATTAACACTCTTGACTGTTCAAACAGGGTCATAACTCGAATTGGAAATTACGTCATGAAAAACTTCGCAGAGAGTGCCTGCCTCGAATTAAAAAATGAAAATTTCGAGCATGTTTTCACGGTTGTTGAAGGTGTACAATTTAAATATTATTTCTCTCTGTCAATCTATCGCAGTCCACTGCTGGACATAGGTCTCCCCCATTTTGCGCCAGATATCTCGGTCCTCCGCTTTTCCCATCCAGTGACCTTTCGCAAGTGGTCGATCCATTGGGCTAGAGGGCGACCCACACTACGCTTACCAAGGTACGGTCTACACTCAAGAACTCGTTTGCTTCTGAGGCTGCGACAGTCGGTTCTGCGACTTGCGTGACCAGCCCACTGCCACTTCAACTTGCAGTTCCGGAGGGATATGTTAGTAAATATTGTTTAGAAGTTGCTAATTGCATTAGTACTACAATTTGACCAATAGATTACAGAGTAATTTTAATCAGATGAGTAGTGTTTAAGTTTGTGTGTGTATGTATTATATATGTTCGTCTGTGTATGTCTTTCAGTTTAGGATGTTTAATTAAATCCCAGCCCTACAGCTTATTCTCTACTTCGGCAGGTTTAAAAGACACCTTCAGAAGCTGTCAACCCTAAGGTAGCCGAGAGATGTCTCAACAGGTCAAGTTCACGGAGTATTTAAATTGTTTACGCCAGTTAACCTTGGCATGTGCAGTTTGAAATAGTACCTACAGACATATATGTGTATTTTGTATATTTGTTGATGACTTATCCAATACCATTGAGTCTCTGTGCTTGGCAAATAATTACTATTGCACTCGTACACTTACATACACACGCACACACACACAATTTTCGACTCCCATACATGTAAAAAGTGATGCACTTACTCCTAATATTAAGCGAGGGAACTGATTGTCCCGTTCTTTGCATAATCATCATCATCAGCTCTAAGGGACATCTGCAGGACACAGGCCTTCCCGTACAGTATTGCTATAGGGAGAGGCTTTACTACATAATATAATATAATAATAATTATAAAAAGGATCTGAAAATTGCGATTTATATAGCTACCTACTATACCTTTGTATGACATATCTTACACATTTTATTAGTTCATTTTATCCTTGTCAACGCTCGTCTACTTGCTAGTTGCTACCATCCCACTCATTGCATCTGAGTTACATATTCGATATTGAACTTTAAGCCTTATATGATAGAGATCATCGGTTGGTTACTTATGAGATTGGTTGGTAATGACCTGGCAGGTTAGACCGTAGATTAGGCGTGTCTGATTGGCGAATAACTGATGCAAGACCCTTTGAAATTGTTTTCCTTTATAATATTGGCAACTTATTTGAGTTTGATTCCATGGAAGATGGGCCGGGTGCTGGTGAGGGATGCTACCTGTTCAGACACACTAGCCCCTTCCCATCTACATGGAACCAACAACAGAGCTGGTGCGGCGTGTGAAGCGGCTGAAAAAGCCAAAGCGTGCAAATACAGGGGTCTAGGCTCTGAATATGACTTTGTCCCATTCGGTGTCGAGACCCTTGGTCCGTGGGGCCCTAGCGCTATTAGACTTTTTAAAGAAATTTCTAAGCGATTAGTCGACATCACTGGAGACCGGAGATCTGGCAGCTACCTCGGTCAAAGAATTAGTTTAGCGATTCAAAGGGGTAACGCTGCCAGTATCTTCGGAACTTTACCTAAGGGGAGTTCTTTTAATTATTTATTTAGTTATGATATTTTATTTTTAAGGTTTTTAGTTTATTGTTAGTGTTATAGTGTTTTTATATTGTAAGTTTCATTAAATAAAGTGTCAATTCTGAAGGAGAACAATCAAGTCAAGTCGAGCGCGAAGCAAACACTGCCGTACCATCCTTTACAGGATCCATTTCGCCGTATTTTTAGACCCCAATTTGAGAACCTTTGAATAATACTAGAACGCTGAAATTTTCGTCATCTAATAAGATATAATAACATACTTTAAATCCAAAATTTCAAGTCACACAACATTAACCATAATAATAAAGTAATCGCAGTAAGGAACCTAAAACTTGGCACGTCTTTGTCTTATTTTATTTTATTTATATTTGGGAAACAAACAATATCATTATACATAAACAGGACAATACATATTAACAATTACATAAATCAATAAAGTTTCCACTAAAAGTTAAACAGACATGTCAAAAAATTAAATATAATATCAATAAATATAAAAACTAAACACAAATAAACAAAATTTTAGAATAAACTTAATAAAAATATCATACATGCTACACACATTCACAAAAAACAAAAAACCCTGTTGTCTTTTTTTATTTATTTTATTACTTTTTAAAGATCAGCTCCATCGAGACTTGGCTAGATTTTTACAGAATGTTTTGGTGGGATTCAACTTTATATTAACCACGAGTGCTGAAAATAGAATTACCCCAATAACTTCCACTCTCACCAGTAAGGAAAACAAACGCTGTGTTTCCCTGTAAGTGGTCTCTCTCGAAGATCCTTCAGGCCCCATCTACCATCGGTTCTTCGGATAGCTGCTTCATTATATATTTATGATGTGCTTTTAGTATGTTCTAACAACTGTTAAAGACTACATTGCGTATTAATATTGTAATGACATGGGTATCTCGTGTATCATTTAAGAGCACTACAAACAAACAGCACTATTCTACATTAAAATTAAACAATATGTCACAAGATCACTCAACATATAATCACCTAATCTGTATCATTAAGTGCCACTGACGAAATGTATACGAAAAACAAAAGGTTTGAGAGAACGAGCGCGCTCGCCCACAAATGCCGCCCGCCCACAACGTTTGACTGCCCTATTTAGGTCTATGCCCTACATAATAAAGCGTGTGATATGAACCAAAGCATTATGAGCATCGGTAGCACATAGGTGTGTAGCTGTTGGCTTCCGATTTGGAGGGTGCAGGTTCAAATACCGCTACGTACCAATGTCTTTTCGAATTTAAGAAATTATATGTACGATTATCCGACGCTCTTACGGTGAAGGAAAACGTTGATTCAAGGGTTGTGAGTGAAGTCGGCCTATCCACACTGGGCCCGCATGGACGACTCATTAGTCTTCTAATCACCCTATACGGGTAGGCTCGTGCCCCTCGGTGGGGACGTTCAATGAGCTGATGATGAAGTACACCTATTAGATAGTGTATATTTTTAAAGAAAAACGTATTTCACTAATTTTAACAGCTACTTTTCTTGTTGGCTGTACCTAATTAAAACTATATTATAGTTGCTATGTCGCTCTTTCCGTGAAGCCACGAAAATGGTCCGCGCGTATGGAACTTGTAGACGCAAACGCATCTATCCGCACAAATCTTTCGTCCCTTTTCAACTCGAACCTGTTATAAATAACTCCATCTCGCTCTTCACACCTACACTTATACTCAAGGAGAGTGAGTTCGTAAAACTATGAATGAATTGCTTGTAGGTTATTACTGTTGGAATATGTTATTCATAGGCGATTTGCATGACAATATGACAGCGGATGCTGGTCACAAGATACCGAGGTATAACTCAGCAAGATAATAATAATAAACATCTGATCCTATTAAACACTCAGTATCAGTCTCGGCTCCGCTAGGCTCATCTGACCACTGCTTAGTACAAGTGTCAACATTTACACCTCCCGATGACAGTCCTAGTGGCACAAGAAGGATCTGGCACTATGAGTCAGCTGACTGGGATGAGATGCGACACTTTTTTGCTTCTTTCCAGTGGCGAAGGTGTTGTTTTTCTACGGGTGAAGCTTCGGCTTCTGCGGGTGAGGTTGTCGGTGTGATACAGCAGGGAATGGAATCTTTATCCCTTTTTCTGATATCCCGCTCAGTCGCAAAGCTCGCCCTTGGTTTGGTTCTGACTGTGTTTTGGCAGTATCTAGGAAGATGTCTGCGTATCGAGCATGGGTTGAGGCTCGTGATCGTAAATTTCATCCGCGTATTGTTAAGAGAAGAAAAATAGCTTATAACTCCGCAAGTAACTGTTGCAAACGTGTCCTCCGTAAGGCCCGCTATACTCACGTTGCCCGTATTGGGGCAAAACTTGCATCACACCCTTCTGGAAGTAAGCAGTTTTGGTCACTTTCAAAAACTGTAGAGTCCAACTTCTGTCGACCTTCGTTACCACCCTTGCTAAAGGCCGATGGTTCTCTGGCTCATACCGCAGCGGAAAAAGCTAATTTATTGGCTACACTGTTTGCAGGTAATTCTCAGTTGAGCCCAAGGGAAAGACGCCTCCTTCCATTCCTCATGTGGTACGTTTGATGTCGATATTTCAATTCATTGTAGGGATGTCCGCAGGGCACTTCGGGAACTAGACGTCAATAAGGCCAGCGGACCAGATGGTGTACCTGCTAGAGTCCTGAAATATTGTGCTCCCGAACTGTCGCCTGTGCTTACGCGATTATTTCGCTTGTCTTATGACTCCGGAACTGTCCCCCAGTGCTGGAAGCTAGCAAATGTGCAACCTATACCTAAAAAAGGCAGTCGTGCTGATCCCTCAAACTACCGTCCTATCGCCATTACCTCTCTATTATCCAAAGTAATGGAGAGAATTCTGAATACCAAATTACTAGCATATTTGGAAAGTAATGATTTACTGAGTGACCACCAATACGGCTTTAGACAAGGGCGTTCTACTGGTGATCTACTTGTATATGTTACGCATACCTGGAACGAAGCTTTGGAGAATCATGGCGAAGCTCTATCTGTATCGCTTGATATAACCAAGGCATTTGATAAGGTTTGGCATGCGGGCTTGCTTAACAAACTTCCAGCCTATGGGATTCCTGCAGGCCTATGTAACTGGATATCTGATTTTCTTAGTAACCGTTCAATCAGAGTGGTTCTAGATGGTTGCTCTTCTGATCATTTTCAGATTAATGCCGGTGTTCCTCAGGGATCAGTTCTCTCTGGGACGCTTTTCCTGTTGCACATCAATGATCTACTTATTCCAGGTATTGTTGGCTATGCAGATGATAGTACTGTCTCAGAGAGATACTTTTCAAGTGCAAAGGCTTGCGGTAGTGAGGTTCAAACCTTGAGGATGGCAATGGTAGCGCGCATTGATCGAACTTTGGAATCAATTGCTGCCTGGGGTGATGATAATTTGGTTGAGTTCAATGCTGCCAAACCCAGGCCTGTTTTTTTCAGCCAAAAAAAGTGCATTTAACACTACACCGTCTTTTCGTGACACGTTTATCCCTGTGACTGATGAACTGAACTTGCTTGGCGTGGAGTTGACGAGTGACCTTAACTTCAGCAAAAACATTGAGTCCAAAGCTCAAATAGCCTCAAAGAAGTTGGGCATCCTAAATAGGGTGAAGCGGTACTTCAAACCAGGTCAGCTTCTTACTTTATACAAAGCTCAAGTCCGACCTAACATGGAGTACTGCAGTCATCTTTGGGATGGTTCAGCAAAATGTCATCTTGCTACTTTGGACTCAATCGATCGCAGAGCCAGAAAACTCATTGGCGATCAGGCGCTCGTTAATTCTAAACTGCAGAGCTTATCCCACCGCCGTAAAGTAACATGTTTGTCAGTTTTTTACAGGCTCTACTTTGGTGAGTGTTCTTCCGAGCTCCACGCACTTATCCCATCGTCACCCTTTCACCATAGGTTATCAAGGCGAACTGCAAAATTTCATCCGTTTGTAGTTGACGTTCCCCGCATTCGGACTAAGCGTTTTGCGTCTTCTTTCATTATGCGTACAGCTAGGGAATGGAATGACCTCCCTGCGTTTGTGTTTCCGGCCACTTACAACCTCGTGGCATTCAAAAAACGAGTGAATAGGCTTTTTCTGGGCAAGCTCGCTCCATCTTAGAGCACGTCTCTTCCCATAGGATAGTCTGTGCTCAAGAGTAAGCCCATAAGATATAAAAAAAATAAATAAAAAAAATTATAAAACACATAACAAGTGAAAACACTTATGTCCTTCTTAAATAGAGAAATGTTGTTAAAGAATAGCTTCATAATTTCTGTTTCCATGAAATGTAATAGGTCTTATAAATTAAACTTAAACTTGTTCAATTTGGGGCTAGATAGCGCTGATTAAGTTAACTTTTTCTAATCTTAGTTATAATTATGTATAATTAACATATAAAAAATTGTTACTATATTCAAATATATATCAAGTCCCGTACAAAAAATCACTAAGGTTTGTTGTGAGGGGATTTTCAAATAATTGAAAAGTTAAATTCAGTAAATTTATTTATGTCATCTTTGTTTGGATGAGCTGATATAAATAATTGATAGGTCTTAGTAGGAACAGCACTGGAAAACAGTAAGAATTTCTGGTCTAACATTGTGCCCGCCCACTTGACAGTGTTGGGCTGGTGAGCATACTAATACTGGAAAGCAATTATGAATAGAATATCATTTATTTACTAGAAACATGGTACATTTTGGTGGTCATAACAATATTTGATCAACATGCTTCGCCATTTCAATGGCGTGTAAATATATATAATCATCTTAAATTATGTGAACAATGTCAAACTTCAATTATGTAAACAATGTCAAACTTAAATCATAGTAAAAATGTCACTGTATTCCTAGATATTCTTTAACACTATAATAACTCCTATCTAAAAGCCAATCATATATTTTTTATTAAATAATGGAGGATTCAGATTCTTAATATATTCGGGAAGCCCGTTATAAATTTTAATACTTAAATTTAAACAATTTTTCATAAAATGTGTAGTTCTAGGAGTAAAGTTTAGAACAAGCTTATTTGGGTGTCTTTTATTTCTAGGGTAGATTTCACAAGCCCTGTGAAAAAGAGTTTTATTGTTTTTAACAAATTTATACATTTCAAATATATAAAGACTTGGCAAAGTTAATAACTTGAGTTCCTTAAAAAACGGTTTACGTGAATGAGTTCATATGGGTACATTTATGTCCTGGAGCTTTTTATGAGGCTGAAACTGGAAGAAAATTGTAGCAGAAAAAACGCGATGGCCAGGCACGAAAAAGAACTTGGTCCCTGTATTCAATAGAATATGTTAAACGTTGCATTCAAAAAGGTTATAAATGAAAACCACCTTTTTTGGTACAGTCTTTTTTCGTCCCTGACCATCGCGTTTTTTCTGCAACAATTTTCTGCCAGTTTCAGCCTCATGAGCTTTTTCCATAGCAGTTTATAGCTGACACGGTCAAAGGCTTTCGACAAGTCTAAGAGCACGCATATACTAGGGCTTTTCGATCCGTGTAATATTTGTCAGTCTGCTTCAAGCACAATATGGCCATCATACCACCTCTTTTGAAATATAAGGTAGTATCACCAAATCCATTATCGAGCTCGTCAAATATGCGTGATGACGACATTAATGGAACGCTTCAATGGCACACACTGTCCTGTGTTAATTAGAATGGCAAATACTGTTGAAGATAAACTGAATAGCGACAAACTAATGCGAAGGTCACCTCGTCTGGCTCGCATATAAAATATAGGTATGCTATACATATACGGTACGGGTTCGACCTGTTTCAACTCACTTTATTTTGAATTCAAACTTCTAAAATATAAGCAATAAAAACAAAACGCGCGGAAATAAAACAAGATTTGGCAATCGACTGGAGGAACTAATGCGGGCATTCCACTTGTATGGTAGGTCAAATGAGCTGCTGATTTTGATCTGTCAAAGCGGTTTTTACAAATCGTACGGTTTATCACAGCATATGTATCTTTGTTGGCCTTTTTTTAAAATGGTTTTTTTTCTGTTAAGACAATGTATTTCTGGTTCATGATAACCTTTACAAGTATTTTCTAAACAAGTTTAAAATTATTTTAATTAGTTTTTTTACATATAACATTTTGCGCCTGAATATCTCTTTTGGTTTTTGTATATGGTATTTAAATCGACTCTGTTACCCTAATTAAATAAGTACCTAATTTATGTTGTTTTCAAAGAAAAAATACGGTCATAAACATAATAAAAAGATTCTAGAACACATAATAAAGTAATGTCTTTATAATTACTACTTATTTGCTGTGCTGATTTTCTTGTTATCTCAACTTTATCTTAATTACAAGTATTACAACGGTTGCATTCTTCTACCAATGTCATGAAAATTATGTCACATCTAATTTTGGTACAAGAGTGTAGTAAAGGTCATCATCATCATTAGCTCATTATTACCGAGGGTCACGAGCCTACCCTTAATGGGTGCATAGGCCTTAGTCATCCACGCGGGCCCTGTGCTGATTGGCCGACACAACCTTTGAATCTATTCGCAGGAGTGCGCAGGTTTCTCACGATGTTTTCCTTCACCGTAAGAACGTCGGATAAACGTACATATAATTTCGAAATGTCATTGGTACGTGGCGGGATTTAAACCTGCGCTCTCCAGACCGGAAGGAAACAGTCCACACCAATAAACCACCGTTATAGGCTAAAGATAATGACGGTGATGAATGTCGTCTGTACAACACTTACAAGCTCTCAAAAAGGGTAACAGTGCAATGCTAACTAACAACAAAGTGTTACTACATTTTTTGTTGTTAGTGACAAACAGGTCAAGGTAACATATCTGGAAAAGCCTGCATAGCCCCCAGAAACTCGAATAATGACACCAATTGTAAAGACGCAGGGTACTCGACCTTAAACACGGTCATCCCTCAGCTAAACGTCTTTAGTAAATAGCTTGATTATTTAGTAAAAGAGCTCATATCTGCTCATATGCTCGATGACATAACGCCTTGTTCTGTGTCAAGGTGGTATTAAATCGTACACAAGGTAAACAAAACAGCGTACAAGATGCAGTTATTGTGGCACTTATAATTCTGTGAAATATTTTACTATAATTAATTTGAGCTATAAGTACTACTAGTACTAGTAGTACAGAGCGTCGGTGGCTCAGTGGTGTGGACTGTCGCCTTCCTACCGGGAGTGCTGAGGTTCAAATCCCGACACGTACCAATGTATTTTCGAATTTTCGAAAATATATCCGTTATCCGACGCTCTTACGGTGAAGGAAAACATCGTGAGGAAACCTTCATGCACGCCTGCGAAGAGATTCGAAGGTCGTGTGTGAAGTCGTCCAATCCGCACTGGGCCCGCGTGGACAACTAAGGCCTAATCACCCTATACGGGTAGGCTCGTGCCCCTCGGTGGGGACGTTTAATGAGCTGATTGATGATGCATAAGTACTTGCCATTACGTAGTTTTATTGCTTAGGGAATAAACTTCGATGATCATCTTTGAATATGGTAATATATATAAGAATTGTGAACAAATCTCAAATGTCTTTAATCGTCACACTTGGTATAATATCAATATATTGTTAGCAGCATACTGGTGCGTATGTTCCAAGAAATGCACTCCAATTAATTTATCTATCTCTCTTTAGTCTTTCTCATCATTTTGCACCCAATATTCAGGTATTTCTCTGTTCTCTTCGGATCGCCACCAGCTAAATCACACAACATCTGTTGCCAGTCCATGGTGACGCTTTATGCTCAAATAAAAACTGGCCAAGCGCGAGTCGGAATCGCCCGTAGAGGGTTCCTCAGCAGCAAGTAACATAAAGTATTTTTTATTTACTTAGGCACCTACTACAGCTTTAATATGAAAAATAGTGGTTCACCATTTGGCTACGGAACCCTAAAAAGGCACTAAAGATTTAAAACAAATAAACAAAATAACTTCGATGATTCACAAAACAATTAAAGATATTCATTTTAAAATGTCAAACAAAAAACAATGCAAGTGATCTCATTCACCTGGTGCGAGTCAATCTTGACATGATGCCAGATTTTTTATTAATACCTCTGTCTATTTTTGCCAGCGTCATTTCCATTCTTACAATGACTTAACTTTTTAAATGCAGTAGTCTATGAGAACATAGTGGTATTCTGGAAAAGCATTTACCAATTAAAATATCATCATTACAACCTAAAACGTCCACTACTGACCGAAGACCTCCACTAATGATTTCTACGCGGACCGATCCCTTACAGTTGACATCCATCTGATACCCGCCACCTTAACCAGGTGATCAGTCTATCTGGTTGGGGATCGGCCTACGCTTCGTTTTCCGTTACGCGGCGTTAAAAAATATTACATGTTATTAAACGAAAACTAATTAATGATATCTGAGGGATTTCATTGGATATTTAATTCAAGAATATGTGCAGCAATAGAAGAACTGTTGACTCTGTTGTCAGTTTAATTTACAGCTGCTCAAAACATCCAAAATATAAACAGGCAAATGAAGTTTATTCGTTTCTCAGATAAGGAAAATCGAGTTAGACTTCGCCGTAAATCTAAACCTAAAACGGGTACTTACGAATGAGTAAGATTTGACCTTGCAATTCAAGTCAGTCAAGTAAGTTTTGTATGGCATACAATATGACTAACATTGTGTATACGTTTTAACTTTTAAATACGCCTGATATACTATACAGGTTCATTGTTTGCTCGGAAACAACTGTTTCAATGAATAAATGCCAAAGAATTGTTTAAAACTTAATAGTAACGCAATAACTACAAGTTCCAGGCGGCGAAATTGTTTTTGGCGTTCTCGCAATACAGCGATATTGAAAAATTTTAAAATGTAATCAGAATAGAAAGAAAAAAAACATATTATTATTATAAAGGCGAAAATTTGTGAATGTAAATATGTTTGCTGCTGTTTCACGTCTAAACGGCTGATAACATTTTGTTTGGAGTTGGCTGAAGTGCTGAAAAAAGGTTTTTTTTTGAGTAGGAAAAAGTAAATAGAACTGCCTAACCGTCGCAGTGGTTTGGAACGAGGCTCTCAACTCCAGAAGGGAGGAGCCTACCCACTAAAACAACCCCCTTGGTGCCATCCCGCGACGTTAATAAGACTTAGCAGACCTTTGAATGAAAAGAAAAATGAAAGAATGTTTACTTAATTAGACTCATCTTTTACCACTTCTACTCAATATACAATACTATACAATATTCACAAGACATCCTTATCTTCTATTCACATTAGAACTACTTAAGGACACTAGCAGCAGGTGTAAAGGACTCGCATGCTGGTCAATGGAGTTAGCTGACACTCTGGATTAACACGTAGGCTATGTATTTGTGGTATTACTGCAGAAAACTATACACGTACCGCGCGGGTAACAATACGGGGCACAGGCTAATTATTAAATAAAACGTTTTATTTAATTAATCGATACATTTAATAAGTTCTTCGTAAAAGGACACAACAAAAACAAATCAAAATATAGGTCATACCAGAAGTCTAGACCAGGCTCACTTCCTGACATGACTCAGTATCGTGTGGAAGTCCATTTGGGCACCTGCCAATGAGCCAGGTAAGAGACGAATATACTATAAGTAAACTAAATATAAATCTATTATGCCAGTTAACGCTTTGAAAACACGAATTTTAAACAAGGTTGTCTGAGGACGGAAGGCGGTAAAAAATGTATTTACTGAATGGTTTAAATATTTAAAGAATTTTTCTGATTTATATTTGTTAGTTAGCTTTCATCTAGACTAATATACATCATCATCATCAGCTCATTAAACGTCCCCACCGAGGGGCACGAGCCTACCCGTATAGGGTGATTAGGCCTTAGTCATCCACGCGGGCCCAGTGCGGATTGGACGACTTCACACACAACCTTCGAATCTCTTCGCAGGCGTGCATGAAGGTTTCCTCACGATGTTTTCCTTCACCGTAAGAGCGTCGGATAACGTACATATATTTTCAAAAATTCGAAAATACATTGGTACGTGTCGGGATTTGAACCTCAGCCCTCCCGGTAGGAAGGCGACAGTCCACACCACTGAGCCACCGACGCTAATATACATAAATATAACATATTATCATAGTATTCCTTTTCAGTAGAATTTACCCCCTTTTAAATTGTAGTTAAGAAATTGTTCAAAAATGCTTGTACATACTTAGGTCCTATTTCTTTTTCACGTTTACTTTTTTTTTTTTATTTGCGTGGGATAAATTTGCGCGGGATAAAAACTTCCTTTTTAAATAAACAATGCAATTTTCTGCATTCAGTGCAAAATTATAGTTTCTATGAAAACAACATACTGACCTACCGCAGATCTAAGAATATGTATACCTATTCTGAAATCTGTTCTACCTACGGTTATAGTCATTCATAAAACGTCATCGTTCCAACTAATCCATCATTTAAAAGCCTTGACACCAATTTCCATGACAGGTCCAGTACTGTATTGCAAAATAATGACACATTTAGTATTCCGAAAGGATATAGCAAAAATAGCCTTACTCGGTGAACATGCCCTTGGTATATGCTTAAGGAAATGTCTTATACTATATTATTACATGTTTATCGCTTATCTATTCTTATTACCTTTACAAATGTACTAGGTATAATACAAAAACTAGCACAAGATCGAAAGTGTAAGTATCTTTCTTTCTTTCCCAGTTAAGTTAGGGCATTGTAGGCTACAATACCAGATTGAAAAGAGAGATGATTTCATGCGTCGGAGGCACGTCAATTCGTCGGTCCCGATGAACTATCTTTGATGACAGACATTAACACCTACCGATTTAAAATGAGCCCGCGTGATGGGACATGACATAACATAATCTCCCCATACCTGAGATTTTGAGGGGTATCTAAGCGGCCCTATGCCCTGATGAGAACAGTACTGGCTGATTATACCCCATGACAGTACCTTAAGTACACTACACTAGAATCGAATCATACAATTCAAAGGAGAGCTTACTTTGCAAAGGATTTTTTTATACTGTGAGAAAAGACGCCAGATAAATATTAGAAGACACGAAAAATAAGGAGCTTCTAGTAAAGTACATTAAAAATTTCGTTCCTCTTCCGTTTCATATGGTTTTTATACTCTTACACTATTTGTATCACAGAGGCATCTCAGAGACAAGACAAAATCCGAAGACTGACACTTTTCTATGTTATAAATGTACAGAACGCTCACCTGATGGTAAGTGACACACCTAACCATGACAGAGAGGCATTACAGGAGACCAACAACTGATAGACAGTTATTATCCTCCAACAATGCTGCGAACTGCGACCATCACCTGAGACAATAGATGTTAGTCTTTTATACTCGATAATTTCATTAGCTACAGTGCCCTCATCCCGAAACACAAAATTGCATAACACGCCTGCTTCACGAGACGATATCTGGCACTGCGGTGGTACCTACCAAGACGACTCAGTCTCGAGTCTAGTAGAGTCCTACCTGGCAAAAAACCTGACATCTTTCAAATCCCCAAGTACATTTTTACGACTGTCGGTGTCTCCGATATTATCGTTAACTTTTGCTTTCAATCTGTACCTGACAAGAATAATACAATAGACAATACAACCTCGTACTCGTAGCACGCCTTCTTAGAACCAATCAGCGATACCACGGGTGTTCTGCCAAGCCGTTGACCCATGTTTCTTCGTATCCCCTCGGCACCTATGATCCACGCTCGTGGAACTCGGCCAAGTTTTAATATTAGCGCCGCCGATGCGTGATGTCATCACTGTTTACCGCCAGAACGGAATATTGTTTGAGATTATGCGAACTGAACGAATCGACTTGGAGTCGTGAATTTTAAAGTTTTACGCTACGGATGTTCGTACGTGGGAACGTTTGGATTGTCGAAATTTCGATACAATGTCCCAATGGTAAAATAAGCCTGGCTAATCAATATAGGTTCATCGGAAGCAAGGCCACTTCTTGCTCGGTTAATATTAATACAGATAAATAATGATCTTAAGTAAATACGGTTCAAATGTATCTAATTAATTTTAAAGTGTATATTGAATAGGAATTCTTAAAAAAAGTGTCTCTTAGTTTGACCCCATCTAACACAAATATTAAAAATGCCTCAGTTTCTCAATTTTACGTTAATTAAGCTAACTTACATCAGAATAACAAAGCGTAGTTTTGAAAGATCAAAGTTCCAATGAAATCATTTTTTAATATTTATCAAGAATACAATAAATACTCATAAGAGCGGATAATGCAACAAATAGCTTTGTTTTCCTATGTACCTCAACTTTTCAAATACAGTTCACTCTTTTGGAATATAGTTTGCTTATAAATATTTTCTTGAAATGATACAATTAGAATCACTTATCTGAATTGAAAGAAAAAATATTGTTAAACTGGACAATATCAAATCTTAAAATAACATGAACTATAATCTTGGGTTTTTTTTAACTGAAAGATATCCAAACATAATTGCCAATGCCTAATTAGTCTGTTTAAATGAACTGATAACTAATTTATCTTTTTAAGCTATGCATTTATCAGAGTAGGTTTCTCGCAAAAAAGAAACCCAATGTTTTTGCGAAATATTAATAGTTTTTATTCCTTTTTAACAGACTCAAAAACTGGAGGTTCACAAACAAATCAACTGTATTAATAATTGGCCAGGCAGACAAATGTAACAGAAGCGTACAATTTATGTTTCTAAAGAAACACCAAAACCAACCGACACACATGTTCATGCACTCAAATATTTGTACAGCACGGGAATGGAACCCGGAACTTGGTGTATCAGCTAATATCTCGACCGAAACCCCGCATCATGGGGGCTCTAGTGTTTTATAGCTCATTGTGGAAGGCCTTTTATAAAATGGACGATGAAAGTCTTATTGCTTGATTATACTAAAGGGGAGTTACGAATAATTAACTTTTAATATCTTCACAAAACTTTGTAAGCATCACGAATAGTATTGGAAACACAGTCATCGCACGTCGTAAAATGACTAAAGTATTGACGCCAACGCGAAAACGACTTCACGATGTTGAAAACTAATAAACACGAAAACAAAGTGAGATGTGCTGACGCATTGCGGTTCAGGAGTAGCCCTGAGGAATGAGTACAAGGCTTTGCGAATCCTGGAATTGCTACACTTTGATTTAAGTGAATCATATTTATTTCATCAAAACAGTTGCATCATTGATACTGGTAGAAGCTCTGAGTTAAACACAGACTTTTAGACTACGTGATTCGAGGGTTGTAATTTCGAATCCCACGAGGTGACTGCGTAGTAAAAGCCACTGGGGCAGGGTTCCTATAAAATGTCCATCAACGCAAGAGCGTCCGATAAACGAATATATCATTTCGATATTCGAAAATAAATTGTATCAGAGCCTAGTCTACACCAATGAGCCCACACGCTGAACGCCAATTAACAAATAGTAAAAATAAATAAAATATATATCCACTGACATTCACACGGCGCCATCTGGCCCCAAGTTAAGCGTAAAGCCTGTGGATACTAAACAACGGATAAACATGCTTATTTATATATTTTTTAAATACATACATATTATATAAATTAAACACCCAAACCATTACAAACAAACATGTTAAGTGTATTATGGGTACTAAACAACGGATAAACAAACTTACTTACTTATATACTTTTTTAAAAATACATATTATACATAGCAAACACCCAGACCATTACACACAGCATGTATCGTTTCGAACTTTAATAAATACACGTGAATGAAGCCTACGTTGTATGAAGGTTCTAGTTTACGAGCGTAGTAGCCTATGTGGCCATAGGCGAGGTGCTTGTCATATCCGACGGTATGTCGCCTACACGATAAAACATCTGTGTACCGTGGGAGTGAAAGAAATCGGCAGTGGGCGATGTGGGCGCTCGGTCAAGTTCGACATCATTGGAAACCTATATGCGACATTCTCGATTGATTGAAGTACAGGTGGCGATTTGTTGAAAGAATTTACTGTAACTAAAATTAAAAATAACCATACGGTTATAGCAATGATGTAAAAAGTAAAGATTCGTGCTATGCTCACAAAACAACTGAAAAAAGTGTTCCGAACGCAGCGACAGCACCAAGGGCAGATCCAGGTTTGGCGCCAGGAGGTAGTCACATAGTAGTCAAGTTAAGAACATATATGTATTTGGTATTTTGGTGGAAGCTGGATGAGAAAAGCGGAGGACCAGGATATCAAAATGGGGGCGACCTATGTCCAGCAGTGTCCACAGCTGGACATAGGTCGCGATTGGTGCGATAGGTGGAAGAGAGAAGGTATTTTGTTAATGTACGTTATTATAATACTTAAAATAGCTCAATGGGGGATCATGATCCATGACCCTCCCCCTGGATCCGCCGTTGGACAGCACACATACACATATTTCGAATGAGCGTACATTTACCTAAACAAAAGCCTACTAACTGTAACTGTCTTTATGGCGGTTCGTTTTTGAGGCACGGGTGGCGTATCTACCTTTGCGAATATCATTGGCTTATAGAGCGTCGGTGGCTCAATGGACTGTTGCCTTCCGATCTGGAGGGCGCAGGTTCAAATGCCGCCACGTACCAATGTCTTTCCGAATTTTCGAAATTCTATGTACGTTACGGTGAAGGAAAGCATCGTGAGGAAACCTGCGCACGCCTGCGAAGTGATTCAAAGGTTGTGCGTAAAGCCGGCCAATCCACACTGGGCCCGCGTGGATGACTAAGGCGTATACACCGTATACTGGTAGGCTCGTGTTCCTAGGTGGGGACGTTTACTGAGTTGATGATGATGATGATGTTTAAATGTGTACGGCAAACGAGTGGAACTCTTACGCGTGTTCCCCTATTACTAGGTGGTAGACTCGGTACTGAGTCGTCTAGGTAGGTACCATCGCAGTGCCAGATATCGTCTCGTGAAATAAGACGTGCTATGCACGTTTGTGTTCGGGATGAGGGAACTTTAGCTAGTAAAATTACTGGGTAAGAGACCTAACAGCGGC
>PQWD01011565.1:0-64333 GCA_019425675.1 Leucinodes orbonalis | reverse complement strand
TTTACATTCAGGTTCTCTTATACAAGTGATAGGTCTGGGGTTAATCAGAATAAAGCCAGGTCTTGAGCATCCGAACAGAACCTCGGAGTTATGTTCGTAGCTCCGTGCTATTTGGTACCCATCAGCTGGTCTACCTGGATCTTCGCACACTGGACCTTCGCATCTTAAATCTCCAAAGTCCCAAATGCCGTTCGCTTGACATCTAACTATGTTATCGTGTTTGCTTGATTGTCCTGCCATCTTGAAAGTATTTTGGCAGCCAAAGAAGAACGAGCTTTGGTATTTGGTGTCAACAAGTGGACTGTAAACAAAACCAGGTGTGGGCATGGGAACCCCGCAGTCTTTCCTCGGGCATTGCGGTTGAGCTCCGGAGAGCCAGTAATCTGGAAGGTTCTTTGAAAATAAAAGAGAATTATTATTATTTTAAATTTATACAATAAGTACATACAATCTTGAATACAATCTAAATAAAAGTTATTTACTTACTGGTTTAGGATCGTATACACACTGTCTGAAACTTGATGTCAACGTGTTTCTCAGTTGTCTTCCTGGTGAGGTACATGTTATGGTCACATTGTCCCTGTACGGCACAAGTACGCTCTCGGGATCATCCCTTATAACCTGGAGTCCGTCATTTTTGTCATCGGATAAAGTCACACACCGTGCATCTACGAGAAACAAAAACGTGAGAACAATTGTTCAATATTGTAGTAGTACCTACCTACTTACTTATAGGACGCTTAGAATATTTAACACTTACATTGACATTCAGGGCTGTTCCATTCCATGTTCCGCTTGAAGTGCATAGCAACGATGAGAAACCAGACATGACATATCCAAAGTCACACTGAAATTCTACAATATCTCCAAAGTGGAAGGTTTTCTTCGTTGATAGAAGTTTGCCATTTTCCGGCGATAGAAGTGGAGGACACATAACAGGTACACAAGATTTATTCCTTTGGTATATATCACCGTCTCTTTCACCGGTTTCCGATATTTCAATAGCAAATCCAGCTGTGCCGTTACTCGAGTAAAGTTCGTAACCCAGGTTACAAGAACACGAGAAGTTTCCAGGCCTGTAAGAATAATTAATGTCACAATCAAATAATTGATTTAAAATTGATAATAAGCATAGCTTGAATAAAGTAACTTACGTATTAATACACTTCTGTTCACAACCACCATTATTTTCTGCACATTCGTTGATATCAGTACAGTCTAGTCGTGCACATCCATGACTTCCAGCTTAAGACATGGCGCTCCGACATAGTCTTGTATCTTAAACTTTACGTATTGTGCTTCAATTGGAACTGGCAAGTTCAAAACGGATAAAGTTGGTTCCAAAATACGGAATTCAACAGCAGTGCCGTCAGGATTTGTATAATCTTTAAAGACATCGGTCAAATCGTTTGTATATTGAATTCTTATAGCTGAAGTGAACGCGATGTTACCATCTGCTCTCATCACACTCATTGTTCTGAAACCTCTTATAATAGTAGGTGCCCTTAAATCCACCTGGATCCAGTTGGCTCCAGCTTCTAAGTTGTTACCACACCAGCCGCCTCCATTGTTTAATCGGACCATCTGTAATAAAAAATAAAATAGAAGTTACAAACAACTGACTTGAAGGGTTATAATTATGTGTCTCTCTTTCGAAAATCTAATTAGTTGTCTTAGTTGTGTTTAAAAAACTAAAAATTACTGTCTTTTTCTTAACGATAAGTAAATAAGACTTGTTTTGACCTACAAACTAGGAAATATTATTATTTTATTAGTAAAAATACATACTCCTTTGTAATATCCAGATTCCGGGGCTGAAGTTATAATGGATTCATCGGGAATTGCTCCATTGATGAGTCCCAGGTCACCAACTGGCCGGCAATCCAAGCTAGGAGCAAACCCGGGCCGACAAGGACAGAAGAAACCGCCTTGAGTGTTCTTGCAGTCAGTTGATACGCTATCGCATTGGCTACTGATACATTCATTGATATCGTCACACGTTGGTGCTGCATCGAAATCTTGGTTTGGACCGCATTTTAGTACGCTAGGTCCATTGAGTCTGTATCCTGCCACATGTTAAAAAAACATTATAGATTTCCATTAATCTTTCCTGTTATCTGTCTTTATTTTTTATGCATAAAATAGTATCAAAATTTTAGTTTTCAATAAGTTTTAGAATTGTTAAATATTTTAGAATGTTTCTAAAAACCAGATTTGAAGCTAATAACTAAAATCAAAGATCAATAACATGCGCACATCATTTACAAACCTTTAAAGCACTGCACACGCGCTTCATCACCAAACATGTATATTCTAGTCTGATCGACAATAAATCCATTTTTGATTTCGGGAAACTTGGGGCAAAGAGCCTTTGAGCACGATGGCACATCACCCGACCATGTTCCGTTGCTCATACACAGAAGCACAGGTTGACCTGATCTTACGTATCCCGGTTCGCATTCGTATCTCACAATGGTACCGTAACTGCGTCCGCCACCGTTCAGAATGGTGACATTCGCGTGTGGTACATCGGGTAGAGCAACACATTGAGATGCTGGAAATATAAAATATAATTATTTGAAAACACTGAAAAACGAAAACATATAGCCTGAATATCATGAAACCATAATTGAGTATGATAAGTAAAAACAAAAATAGAAAAAGGGGAATTTCCAATGATCTCTGAGAATATTTATTTCGACGTACTAAATAGTCGCTTACTTTTACTGTACTGAAAACTATTCACTTCTATACTATTTTTTAAGAAGGTTTTGATGCCACTCATCTATTGACATCAATGAATGTGATATCAGTTAAGAAATCTTAAAAGATATCTTTTAAAATAAATACACTTACCGAGACAAGTAGGTGTTCTTTCCCATCTTCCATCGGATAGGCATGAAATTCTTTCTATTGGCTGCCCTGTCGGAAAAGCAAATCCAGCATAACATTGATAAGTGGCTACACCTCGATAAGTAACATTAGTTGATCCGATTGAGAATCCGTTGTCGATTTTGGTACGGGGCCGCAATAAACTCTGCAAAGGAAAGATAGAAGGTATTATTTGAAACGAGGTAAGGAACTATCATTGTAATGTTAATGTTACCATTAGATATGATTATTTCATAGTGATACAACCCATTTAGTAGATTAAAACAAAATTAAAATTACCTTGACAACTTGGTATATATGTGGTTGACCATTTTCCACCATCGAGACATTGGGTTGTGATTCTAGATTTTCCAGTTGCAAACTCTTGGCCAATAGGACATGTGAATGTAATGATTGTACCAAATGATGTATCTCTATTGGAAGCCAAAGCCCCGATTCCGGATTTTAGTACTGGACAATCTGAAAATATCAATTTGTAATATATATTTGTTTTTATATGAGATATTTCTCAGTATCTTGTTTCGTCAACTTTATTACCTGACGAGAAAGTTGCTTTCCATCCTTCTCCGTTGTGTAGGGCATCAGATAAAAAGCGTATTAACATTTCGCCACTAGAAGCTGTTAATGTGATTCTTGGTTTTACTATGAAACCGTTGTCCGAATGCATCTTAAACCATTCGTACTAGCCCCATCAAAACTTGTACGACATCTGATGAGTGAATATTAAAGCTGTCAAATTTCAGTGACAAAGGCCCTCCATTAGGGTTCTTAATTCTATATAAACACTCCTGGTTATTGGGGTAGTTAGCTAAGCCGTAAGCAGGCGATGTAAATGTTCCATTTGATGCTATAACAGTTGCTCTACATCCCTGAGAGTACCTCATATTAAAGCCTTTCTTGGAATCTCCGAGGCTAGTTCTAAAGTACATGTACAAATGGTTCGTTGTTGAAATGACTACTTTCTGATTGTCTTCACCAGGACCAGTTAATCGCGCTAGCACCGGACTGGATGGAGTGTTCCCATCTTTAATAACAATGTAATCTCGATTCATGCCTAATTCTAGATCTTCGATTTCCAATGAAATAATCCGACCAGGCTGAGCTTCGATAATGTACATGCATTCCAAACCACCAGGATAGCCAGTTGGATAACCAGGTGATGTAAGTACTTGGCCTTGAGGTGTCGCTCTTAAAATACCGCCACAATTTGATGATTCAGTTTTCCACGATGCTCTGAAACCCTTTCTTTCAACTGATCCATCGGTACTGAATTTGATTATCATAAAGTTAGAAGCGGAAACGAATAGTTTATTCGAAATATCTTGTTTGCCTGATAATGTTGCTAGATTGACGGATTTGTCTTCGGTTCTGCCACCGACCAGAATTTGAACAGTGTCAAAAGACTTTTCAGTTTCAAAATCTTGGAACTGTAGAACAATGTTTTGGCCTTGTGGGCCTTCGAGTGTCCACTTGCAATCGCTGAAAGGTGGGTATTTATGTGGGTAGTTGGGACTTTCGACGACGTCGCCACTGCTGGCCATGTAGAAGTGACATTCTGAGGCACAGTCCATTTCATCGGACGCCCCACAATCATCTTGCTTGTCACATTTGAAGGCTGCGTTAATGCATTTTCCATTTGAACAATGGAAGGTTCCTAAAAGAAAAGCGAATTAAAGGTATTGTTCGAAGCTACAATTCCGTAACAAGCAATTGTTTAATCAACAAATTAGTTCCTGATAATTATCACTTACCAGATGGACAGGCTTTGGCTTTACACATGAAGGGCAGTAATCGTTCGCATGTCGTAAGTTCCCATGACTGACTGTCTGACGTAATGTGTACATCCACGCATTCACCTTCTTTGGGATTAGGTTGTCGTAGATCCCAGAAACCTGCATACTGCGACACTAATGCTCCAGCAGTGGATTCCAGTGTGTTTGTTCTGAGGTCATCGACGGTAGCAAGTCCCAGCCAATAGTTATTATTGCTGACACTACTTGGAACCATACTGGCAGTCATATTTTCTCTGAGTAACTATCTACTATCATCAATTCGCTGCCGTATCTATAAACAAATTGTTGTTAGATTTTCCTTAACACGATGTACAGTCAATCAAATTATACTAATGAATATTTGTAAACATTACCTCCGACATAACTCAGCGGCTTTTTCCCATGAATGCCTTATATTGAAGAATTTGTAACAGTGCAACCCTTTGAGCTCCCACCCTAAAACAAAAATAGAAAAAAATAATTAAGTCAGCGTTAATTCATTATCGTCAGTTAATTAACTGGTATACCTAATGTCATTGCGTTCTTTTCAGGGAAATGGAATGAAAGAATTTGTTCAACAAGTTCGTGACCTCAGATTCAGTGCCGAGTTGAGTGAATCAATAATTTGAAAATTTGTTTCAACATAGTGTAAGTACCAAGGACTCCGTCCTTTGTATGATAAAAAATACCATTTGAGTGCCGTATATTCAACAGATACGCAATAGATTCTTTAACGTATCTCCTGAGTTCTAGTATTTTAATGTTCAAACGCAGTGACGTAGCACATCAAAAAGATTCATACCTTTACATTAGTAAATCTTAAATTGATTGCATTACCTTTGCATCGAGCTATCACAATTGTTTTACTAACAACTGGTAAAAGTTATTTACCTAACATAAACTATTTTGACGTATTTTCCAATAACGTGTGTACAATACGTGTTAGAGTATTAGTTCAGCAAACAATTTAGCTTTCACTAACTTCTAAAACACCGTAAAGATTTCCAGTTCTATTGAGACGCAAGGTATGCTAAAAGAAAAAAAGAAAAAGATATGGATATTATTTAAATAAAATCTTAATCAGACAGAGCGTCTGAGTATTTTTTAACTGTCTTTGTGCCTGTATTCACATTGGATATCCCAGTACTATTAACATACCATTATAAGCAAGTGATAATCAGGTATTTCTATAGGTTGTGTGTCGTTTAAAATCAAGACGCAATGGTTTAAAATTGTATGCCAACCTTATAAACTTTTTATTTGTAACGTTTCTTCTTTTCCTTAGTTTAAAGGGATGAATAACTTTTTTGGCGGCCTGTTTACTTTTTGGCAGGATGTACCAGATAGTGGCTGGTTTCCCATAACTTGATTATTTGAACCCGGTTCATAAATACACAGTTAGTTATTATTAATCTAAGCATACACGAAAAGAGATTACATTCCATTAAATCTCTATAAATATTGTACATTTAAAACCATTTTGTCGCGTTCTAATTTTAGGTGACAATGTAAGAACAGGCGATAATGGCGGATAATCCAATTTATAATTAAATCCACTTTGGTGATGTGAAAAGGAACGCAATCTCGACCAAAACTATGTACTTGCTGTTAAAACGGTTTGATAATACAGCCTCAGGATTAAAGGTACATCAACTGGTGTCGGCAACTATCGTTCAGATTAGGTGAGTGTAAGCTCTCCATTCGCACTTACTAATGAATAAATACACTTAGTAATGAGTTTTGTATCCAATGACCATAAAGCGATGGCGGACGTTAAACAATGTCACTGAGTGAAATTCTTTGATAGTCCTTGCTTTGTATTGGGCACTCGTAGTCGTCACTATTTGATTTGCAATTTGAATAATTTCTTTAATAACAATTGATGACGTGTCACCCTAGCCAAAAGCCTAGCCTAAGATATTTCGTACATGTCAATTCATTTTGGTACGAGCTGTATGGTCGAAGTAGCTTCTAGTTTGAAATTGGCCACGAGTCTTTTGAATGTCATATAATGTGCTCTGTGAGCCTTTACGCATTATTTTGATTAAATGAAAAATCCCTACGTTTATTTTGAATAAACTAGGTGATACTAGGGCGTCGGTGGCTCAGTGTGTGAACTGTCGCCTTTCTACCGGGAGGCTGAGGTTCAAATCCCGACACGTACCAATGTATTTTCGAATTTTCGAAAAATATATGTACGTTATCCGACGCTCTTACGGTGAAGGAAAACATCGTGAGGAAACCTTCATGCACGCCTGCGAAGAGATTCGAAGGTTGTGTGTGAAGTCGTCCAATCCGCATTGGGCCCGCGTGACGACTAAAGCCTAATCACCCTATACGGGTAGGCTCGTGCCCCTCGGTGGAACGTTAATGAGCTGATGATGATGATGATGAGGTGATACTAGATTACTATGATTTCAGAGAATTACCTATAACAAATACGAATTTGATAGGATATATTGCCCTTTGAATATATAACAGAAAGCAACATCAGTAACAATTCTTATCGAATCGACCACTCCCCACGTAGACACATGCTTAATTACTGGTGGAAGGAAGCTAAAAACAATCAAGTGGCTGCAAATAGAGCGTGATCGCATGATCGTGAAGCGCGCGAGTTTTCACAGCGGAGCTCCGTCGTAATGCAACATTTGACCGACTTATGTTATATTACACATGCTGAATATATTACGAATTTTTGAATACGTTTTTACTTTTTTTTCATTCATTAATAATAGCACATATTAATAAAAAATCTTATTATTTTGTATCATTAAATTTACGGGTAGGCCAGTTCGCTCCGCTGATGGCAAGTGAAACGCCTGACAAAGACAGAAGCAATGTTAGACTGGGAAATATATCTACTACTTGGATCGATTTCGGTTTGCATTGTGAAAAAAATCACATATTATCTGAAATACTGATATAAATACACGAGTATAATTTTAAAGACACTGAATACGCATACGTTCTAACATGTGAAAACATTTTACTGTAATGAGAGGGCTTTATCATTATGAAGCGTTATAGCGATGTCATAAAAGTATTACGAGTAATGTTGAATAATATAATGATTACCATAAATTATGAAACCTCTATAATTAAGCTTATGCCGAATCTTTGTAGTCTATGAACTTTTAAACTTTTTTTACAAATTCATAGACTTCAAAGATCGCCATAATCTTAATTAGGTAGGGGAGAGTGGGGTAATGCGAACACTTAAGGGAGAATTGAAATAACACAAATCATGTTAAACTACGAATACCATTTATTGCCAAAAGTTTACTTCAGCTAATCAACTTTCTTTTCTCATAATCAATTAGATGTATTTTCAAAATAAAATCTGCTAATAACAAGAAAAAAAACCCTTGTATCCGGAATTACCCCACAACCGTGGGGTAATGACGAACACGGTGTGGGGTAATCTCGGATGCTTTAGTGTAATAAGGACATAGTCTAATTCCTTCTGAAATCACAGTGAAAACCCTTTGATGTGCTTTCACCACTTGTGCAAGTTTTGTGATCCCATTAATTACATTTACAGCATGTAGGTAATCCAGTTTTCATCTGAAGGATCTTCATACTTTTCATCACAAATAAGGCATTGATACTCTTGTCTGTCGAAGCTCTTTTAATGACTTCTTCTTGAGCTCCGCTTTTTCAAAATTGTCTTCTGCAAAATTAAAATCTTTATGAAGATTTTTCAATACTGTTTTTTCATTTGTATGTAGGTACTTGCAGACTTTTTTTATCTTTTGTTCCTTATATTTCAGTTTTGATCTCTTTCACAAAAGTATCTTTCATTGGAGTGCAGGTTATAACAATTGAAGGTTTTTTGCTGAAAGTTCGTTTACTCTTCTGTTGAACATTAAAATATTTTCAAGTAAAATTGATTTACTTAAGATATCTTCTCTCTCTCTCTTCAACCTATCGCAGTCCACTGCTGGACATAGGTCTCCCCCATTTTGCGCCAGATATCCCGGTCCTCCGCTTTTCTCATCCAGCTCCTACTTAAGATATATTGTTAATTATTTATATTAAGTAACCCTCACGTTAATTAAAATAATTGAAATATTTAGCCTTATTTTAACCTTAGCTGGTCTTTGCTGCACGTCTTATGTTAATAATATTTGCAATTAGTGCTCACTGCTCTTTGCATAGTACTGGGATTTTAAAGTGATGATGTTGCTGTATCTTCAAACTGTTCACCAAATTTATTTGAATCCATTGGCCAAATCTAAATCGTTAGCTGCTATCTCTATATTTCTGTTACGATCAAAAGCCTTCGTAAAGAGTTCTACATCTGCATACTGTGTAATTTTTTGGCCAATAACTGAGTTTATACTGTCTTAATGGGTCCAAAATATGTTAGGTATTGTGATTGTATACAATGTGATGTTATGTAGTCATTTCTCATAACGTCAGGGCGATCTGAAAGAGATATATTAGAAAGTAAACATATTTATAACACGGTTTAGGAGTCTGTTAAAACAATATTTTAGATAGGTACAAAGGAAACAAAATTCACCGCAGTTAACTTAGAAACAAATTTTAAGTAAGAGTTAAAACTATGTAGGGTAATGCGGACGATCGAGATTACCCCATATAAGTCATCCGCCATTGGCCGACACAAAGAAATACGCAAAACTAAATTTTTATTTGAGGTTAGAATGGAGTGATGCAGCGCCGAGTACTTTAAAACCTTGTCTAATTACACGTTAAAATACCTAAAAGATACCAGATTACTGAGTCATAAGTGGCATAATATACACAACTTTTCTACTGCACTCAAATTAAATGAAATTGTTGAAAAAAACTCAACCTTACATACCTTACAAAGTGTGCGCAGCCTCACTGCGCCACTCACAGTCTTGCACTATGTTCGAACTCGACTCTCGATGAGATATTGATTATAACTGTTATTCTTTTCTAACACACCTAAACTGACGTGTCCGGCATTACCCGCCGTCCGTGATTACCCACTCCCCTACTTGACCTATTAGTTTAATACAGACAGCGCCTTCTATTTTACCCTTATTTTTATTTAAAATGTTTGATTTTTGTTTGATATCTAGATCGATTGATTAATTCAGTTGGTTGGTAACTATTAGGAGAGAGAGGAAATATCTGAGATGTAAAGTCACATATTCAGTATAAAATGCTGCTCTAACCTTTCAACCTGAGATAATAGGTGAGCGTGAGCTGGACCTATTTGTTCTCTCCGTTACATACAAAGGTAAACAAAGTTTACTTGCACAACTGATTTATGTTATGCAATCCTACGTGTGTTTGAACTTTGAGATTTATTTTACTACAAACATCAACTATTGCAAAAGTATTTTCGCGGAGCATTACAGATGATACGCCTTCAAAGGCATCGTACAAACCTTTTAACTGACGTAAGTTGAACTGAAGCGAACGATTTTAAAATATATCTTTGAAAGGTTGTTTTAAAAGATTTTGAAGCTACTGAATACGGTGCCAACTTCAGAGTTTGAAACGTATTCGCAATGGTGAATGTTCATTGAATGAATTGCAGTATTCCCACGTCCACAGTCACTGAAGGGTGACATAACTGAAGCATCTACTACTGTATCAGGTTCGAATGTTTCGTGCTGTCAGTCGAATGCATTATGTTTCCTCCCAGGTTCGCAACCGTAGACTAGTGAAGGGTAAATCAATGTGAATCTGTTATTGAATTACGAGATTCAGCATTGGTCGTCTGTCTTAGTCAGCCCTATTGTAGTTCAGTTTGGTTCCGATTTTGTGGAAGTTATAGCTTGTTATATTATAACAAACTCTATGTACAGGTTTCAGGACGAGCACACTAAGTATTGTCAAGAAGGCAGGCTGTTATTTCAATTAAAATACTCCATTGGTGGTAGATAATAAAGACAATGATAGTACCTATTATTTGTTTGTTGATAATTTGATGTTTAGTACTTTTTTACATGTGTCCGCATATCTGTTGAAACTAGGTTGGAGGCTCGAAACTAAGTCGATTCATCGCAGTGCCAGAAAGAGTACTGTTAAAAAGTGTTATATACTTCTACTTTCCGGGAAGAGACACTGTAGTGAGTGAAATTAATGGATATAAGAGGCCAGGCACATCGAGTGACGGGCACAGGGCAACAAGACAGTTTTGACAGAAATAATGTTTTTGTCCACACTCGGACCCTCCCCAAAAATGATATATCTACTGATCAACAATTAATTATTTCATTTTTTCAATTTTTAGGTATTGTTCCAGGTGATCGAACTGGCAGTCCTGTTCATTTTATAATAAAAAAGAAAATGTAAAATCTCAGTTTTTCGTTCATCTACAACTATAATGGAAAATAAGTCAAACGGAACGTATTGTCGAGTTCGTATTTTATCTAAGTGACCCCGCCGCGACGTGTGATTTCATTGAACGTGTGCCCTTATTGATACCTACATATACTGCGGATATTTTCCAAGGTAACACGTTAGTGCTTTGATGTACATGCATACCATTAAAAATTATAGCTGACTGTTGTGAGTCACGTTCGTGCTATGTGGCCAGTCGCAGCGGCGCCTTTCACCCATACGATGGTAATAAAAGCCTTCAAGGCCGTGTCTCCTGATCGACTGCACAATAACAAAGTATTGTTGCTGTTAACGTCAACACTTAGGCTACATTAAGCACAGTTCTCACGATATTTATACATGCGACTTAAGCATTGAAATTAATAAACAAAGTTGCCGGATTCTAAATTTCATTATCAGGTGCTGTCTTGATTGTGAAATTATATAAAACTAGCTTTTGCCCGCGTTTTCGGTTGCTCTAAGGTCAGCACGGTTTTCCATTAGTGGTTACGAAAACAGAATATTATTTTTACGATGCTGTAGATAATATTGTAGGTCTTTTCATCGAAACAAACAGACAGGCAGACAGATAGAGTTAGTTTCTCATTTATTAATATAGTAAGGTGTTATCTATTCAATAGTTAACCCTTGTCCAATATTATGTACTTACTAGTGTGAATTATTTATTGAAATAAAGTAACTGTTAAATTATTTCGATTATTAGAGCGAAAAAGTAATGCATATTTATGCATGCATTATAATAATGAAAAAAGATGTACGTCTATATAAGAGAAATCGTGACGTAGTTGCACATGGGACAACACATATTTAGATAGCTGTTACCGTAAAGTATTCATTAGATTTGTCGTACCTACTGATCCAGTTACGGAATTAAATATCATGACAAAAGCGTGATGAAATATCAAATCAATTAGTATACAGTTATAATATTAATCGTAATGCATACGTAAACATATCTATATGTACGCATAATGTATCGTCCCACGCTATCTCTAAATATTAACATACTATGCATAACAAATAGATTGCGTACACACAGCACGTGAAAGCTCTTTGATAAAAAATTGTCTGCGATTATTTGAAGACGAGAATACTATTATATTGGGAAAATATAGAAAAACACAACGAAAAGTTCTATGTAAATATTTCCAAGCAAACGACTGAACGTAAAAATTTTCAGTATTAAAAAAAAGTCGGGTGTGTACAAAAAGCTCTGATTGAAAGTCTACTCCTAAAATATGTTGGAGAGGTATTAAACGTAGTTAAACTAACAAACGTCACGTCATATTTTACTGAATTCAGAATGGAGCGCAATTACTCTTGAAAAGCAATTTTTTTGCTTTATGAGTACGAACTCATTTATCTTTTTTTCCCGTTGTATGGGTTTCCAGGCGCATTTGGCGATAAATTGATGGCAGATTAAATCCGGATATGAATGTATCTAAACAATCAATATCTTATTATACTTATTGATGTATGGTTATGGAAAATATAAAGGTACAACAGTTTGGTTTATCTCTGGAACGGCTCGGCACGATTTTGACTGGAGTTTCAACGGCAGATACTAAGCTGATTTTGACAACGTAAGAAAGCGGCAATAGTGGGTAGGATTCTTCCTTCTGGATTCGAGAGCCCCACATACCGCATGACACGACCCCAGGGACAGGTATGCTATTGAATGCATTTTTACCCGTACTAAAAGCAGGTATCTTTAGCTGATTTGTTAAATCAAATCGACGGTACTTTACAATAATTGATTACAAAATATTGTTATAAATTATTATAAATTACGTGTTGTTATATGACAAAACTCTGTAATCAATGATATAAAAGTTTAAAAGAGTGACTATCGAGTTTCGGCAGATTACAGAATATTGTCTCCCTGTACATATTCTGTGCCTTATTAAGGTTAAGACGCATTTTTAACCGACTTGTCGCCAAATGGATTAAAAACATTTTAAAACTTCAAACGACTCGTAAAATTTCTTGACACTTGTATTTGATCTTAAAAATATTAGCCACATGCTTGTCAATAATTTAACCTTTCCAACCACAGAATAGTTAGGTAAGGTGGTAGTTGTACTACGTTTAATTAACTGAATGTAGAACGAACTAGTTCTAACGGTAAGACCTGAAATACACTGTCTAGAAGTAGCTGGCCACCGCAATTACTATAGATCGATAATAGCATCTACGTTTCTCCGGGTTTACACTGCACGACTACTTAAATTATGAACGAGAATAACCCGATGTGTTTTATAATTTTTCTTCCGGAAGATTTTCCTAAATCATCATCAGCTCATTAAACCTCCCCCACCGAGGGCCACGCTTATTAAGGTGGTGAAAAAGTTATATGGAATTCTTGCTTTTTATGAATTTCGTGAAACACCCGAACTTAATAAGTAGGTGCTCAATGTTTTTTATCTGCACATGAACCTACTGAGAATAACGTATAGTTGTTCCGAGAATTTTTCTTCTAGCAATTTATAGGAATATGCTCTAGTTACAAATCGTGGATTGTAAATGGATAAAGATGCCACTCAGGGCGTCCCATGTGCATTTATCTGGGACGCGATCTTGGCTTCATAACTCGGCTTGCGAGAGCAAAGGAATTCTTGCTTTTCATTGGGCTTTAGTCACGTTTGTTTATCCAACGACGTTCAGTTTTGTTATTTCATTCTAAGAACCTAGAGTGCAGTGAATTGAGAATAAATTCTTTGCTATTTTCAATTAATTTCGCTTTCTTTGTTTAAACTTATTGACTTTGGTTTTATGAATGTATTTTTTTCTATTATTATTTTTTCTATATTTTTCTATCCATTAACACTAGTACCTATAATAAAAAGGTGACATCTATAGACAAAAGTAAGTTTGCCCATTCCTACTTTGATAGTATAGGGATGATGACATTTTTTTTTCTGTTATTATATCGATGGTCCGCATAATAATAAAACGTTGGTAAAAAAATTACTCCGTTAACATTAAAACTCACAGAGATTTTCCAATTCTAAAAACACATTAATGGACTTTCCCAAAAACGCTTCATACAAATGGCTACCTAGTTATGACGTCACGCATCAGTAATTAGTACGCATAGTTTGTGAAATTTGTACTACAACTATATTAAATGTTGCGTTTACTAAAACGTTTTCATAGCAAAACTTACTTTAAATTGTATGTGTTATCCTTTCGTTAACAAATTTTTGACATTTAATGTACTTTAAAAATGGACTTGCCCATCTAACTTTGAAGACTAATAAAATTCATAAAACATGAATTTTCGAGCTGAGAGTAAGCACATCGTAATATTTAACCCACATTTGTAATAATATGAAATAGTTCTTACGATTTCAGGACCCAGTCATCATGCCTATTCCGAGAATGTATCGAGACTTAATTTGTTCACTAGTTATTGCATACTTAATATAGCAAAGTGGAACAGTGTAGTTAGCTACACTGTTCCATTTTGCTATATTATTAGTATTCAATAAACGAATGCATTCACTTTTCATCAGTTGTACATTGTTCATCATCAACATTAGTTCATTAAACGTCCCCACCGAGGGGCAAGAGCCTACCCGATAGGGTGATTAGGCCTTAGTCATCCACGCGGGCCCAGAGCGGGTTGGACAACTTCACGCACCTTTGAATATCTTCGCAGGCATGCGAAGGTTTTCTCACGATATTTTTCTTCACCGGAGCATCGGTTAACGTACATATAATTTCGAAAATTTGACAACACATTGGTACTTGGCGGGATTTCAACTTCAGCCCTCCCGGTAGGAGGGCAACAATCCACATCATTGAGCCACCGACGCTACTTTTTTAATATTTTTTAGTAAATAAACCCGTAAATCCTCGAGCTTAGTAGAACCACAGATAACATAATATAGGAATATATAATATAGTAGAACGTAGAAGTCATATTTTTTAAAGTCCCATTATTTAAAGACATCCGACGTTTTAATGTAACGGTTCTATAGCTCAAGTTAGTTTCTAGTACACTTACTTGAGCCAACCTGACCAATAAATTAATTATTGCTTCTAAATTGGCTAATAGTTCGCACAGGTGGTAAAGCTCCCAGGTGAGGTGACATGCATAATGAGTCTTGAATGGCTTATGTCAATAACCTATCCATTACATGGTATGCTCTAATAACATACGACGTGCGTTAATTTTCATTGGGACCTAGTATAAAAATACACATCTTTATGCTTATGTAGAAGGCTGATTTTTTATTGTAGAATGTAGACAGTGTCTTGACAAGCGTAGCGTCTAATCCCCTGAAACGTATGTGTTAATATTATGTGTGTGAACTTTGATGGAGGTTGGATGATGAAAGCGGAGACCACGCTATTGGGTATGTGATTATGTGATATTCTTAATATATTCTTCACAAGCATTTATTCGTAAGAACAGTTGGGGTAATTCAATTGGAAGATTTTCTAGCTTTCATTTGGCCCGAGTAGAAACTTAAAAAAAATTTTGTTGTAACTGGAAGAAATGCTAATAATTTTACTGCAGTCTGTCGTAATTACAGATTTATAAAAAAGAAAAAATATAATTAATTCTGTGGTTGTAATTTAAGTCTTTAAATTATCTATCTATTACAAATAAAATGTACTTATGTGATAGATGCCCAATCTCACTCAAAAGTGTCCGCGGCAAAATTCTGTCCATTGCGGCGGTTGGGCAAAAGCTATTGTCATGATATAGTAATTGCCCGTGCTTTTGATTTTGTGCCCTTTTAAAGACGCGTTAAGGTCAAAATTTAAATGAGTATTTTTATGTTATATATAACAATGGTGCATGTAGTTAGTATATTGTTTATCTATGGAAAGTAACAACTAATTTCATAGGTTGAAAAATTATGAAGTCACGGTGTAAGGTCATCAAGTAATGCACTTCTTATACCTTTTGTAATCGAAAAATTAAATGTTGCTTTATATCGAAAGTAATAACGATAGCTTCAAGTATTAAGATTAAATCATAACATCCATATTTGACTATTTTAGAAACGAACACTTAGTATATAGTACACAGATATTTCATAATTCGTATATCATGGAATTGGTTTTATGTAAGATGCAATCAGTATGCGTAGAAGCAGTAGAACTTAAATTGACTAGCAGACATATTGCGTGAAATCAAAATGAACTCCTTGCCGAACTGCACTGTTATCATGTTAATTGTACCAACAGACGCTTCCAGACACAATGTACTTCTTAGACATTATAATACGATTTTGTATTCAGACACTGTGTTTACCAGAAAACTTTCCTGTACTAATAGAAAAATATCACTTATTACTTATTTTAGATTTTGTGTTATATTTTACGTTTGCATTCAATTATTTTTTTACTTATGCAGGTTTTAAAACGAGAAATTCAAACAATCAATATTTTATATCCATAATAACCGCCACAACATTTTAGCTGATTTAGTTAAATGTTTTCTGTAACACTGACATGTTATTCTCACTTCATATCATAAGTATTCATTATCATAAGCATCGACGATATATACTGACTCCATATATTAGTAAAATGGAAAAAACGTGTTCCCTATATCGAAAAACTGGGCCCTAATATTTTACTCCCTGACCTAAATGTGTAATCCGTTTGGGAACCCGAGGATTTGTCATGTTAGGTGGGTATTTGAGGGTCCCGTAAGCTTCGCCGCCAACGAATATGTATGAATAAAACGATCAGGCGTAAATATTTACATTTCAATTTTGTCCGTGGCTATCGTGGAAACAATATTTCTGTAAGCTTAGAAGTGTCCGAGTTTCAATATTGGTTATGTTTGGGAATGAGCAAAATTTAACTTTTTATTAAAATGTGGAAAACATTCGCCATTAAAATATCCCAAGTAATATTAAAACTTTAGTGTTTTAAATATGCAAACTACTTTCCAGTTTTGATACCTATTTAACAGTGTTAAGAAAACGACAAGACTGATCTTAGTATAGCCTCTTTTGGTCGTCTACGATAGGGTGAAGCAAAATAAATAAATTTTGTTCTGAACTATATCAAGGAAAAGGCTCGAGGTTGTTTCGCTTAAGCTTCTTATTTGCGATTATATTACTGTGTAGCAACCCTAATGATACCAGTAGAGTAATTTGTCTGTCAGCACCGCCACAAGCCACGGGTTAATTCAAACTTGGAATTGATTTAATCCGTCTATAGCGGGTGTAGACATAGTACCTCGGTTCGGAAACTGACTGCATACAGCGAAATAATTTATAGATGGCTAATATACGCAGAACATATTAAACAAGGATAATATAATTGACTAGAAATTGTTGTTTTTTATTCATCGGTATTTCAGACATGCTTTCTTCTACTGGACTAGACTACTGCATACCAAAACAAAAAATATTGGTAACAATTCGAAGCTTATTTTTTTTTGCTTTGATTGTTGTTTGCTTTTTTTCTTTTGTTTCTTTCTTGTTTTGTGAAAATCGGTATTGTGTTTATTTTTACGTCTTTTATATTAATATTGCATTTATGAAATTTATTTTCTTTCTTACTTATAATATCATGTATATAAGAAAGAAATCACATTTGAGTCTGAGAATTCTCCAGGTCATACGTTCGCAAAAATTTGTAAGTGTTGCATTATTGTCTAGTAAAAAATAAACGTGCGTTGTGGTATATTTGTTACGAAGTTACGTACAAGTAATTATTAAATCCGGACTAGTTTGCTCTAACGAAGCCAGCATCCAATTACACAGACCTGATGAGGGCGTCACACTGGCACATCAGAGGGCAATTTCCTCACCTTAATTAGGTGGTAGACGAATACTAACACGTCTGTAACCCGTTTTGGATTATGCTGAACCGAAACACAAAATTACCTTTCAAATAAGCGTTAGGTTACTCTACGTATAAATAAGTCATCTTCCTCTTATTAATTGAATATAATTTAATTAAAACTAAATCAAAAGGCGATTGTGATTTAACTAAATAGGTATATCACTTAAATTTATTAGTTACTAGCTGTGCCCCGCGGTATAAGATAATCTTCCGCAGTCAAACATATTCTAAAATCGCTTAGTTAGTAGTAGCTTAACGTTAAGTCACGTTAAAGCGCGCAACTCACGGGAGGCACGGCCGCGGCGCGGCACATCATAACTTTATTTTTCTAAATAAAAAGGTTTTTCGTAAATGCATTAGTTTTCCTTATCACATCAGCTACCTGTCAAAAAAAGTCCTGTCCAAATCTGTCCCGCCATTTCAGAGAACCGAACAAACACACATAGAGACATATTTTTTTTTAAAAAAAATTTGTTTGGAGTTTTTTTTTTTTTTTTTGTGTGTACTTTATGCATATACGTAATACTATAGGTATAAAATAATAATGAGAGCAGTAGAAACCAAAAGTAAATATAATAATAATATTTCTACACTTAGTCATAATATGTACAGAATACTCTACAGCTAAAGCTTTATGAATACGAGTATTAAAACTGCCCATAAATATATATGTACGCTCTAGATTAACTCGTAGTACAAGTTATTCTGTGTCAATCCTACTAAACAGTGCATAAACAGATCTGTTGATTCACGTCAGTCTTCTCGAGCCGTGACGTTTAATTGGTATGCTTGTTTTGTTGAAAGACAGGTATCATCTCTTTGTTAAATACGTGCCTTATTGTTCTATGAATATTTCATTTTACAAAATCTGGTATTTGATTGCATGCATTTGTGAACATGACTAATGGCAACTCTTTGCAAAATGGCAAATTTTGCGGTAACTTAATGAAAAACTTTATACATCTTCCTATAAATTATTTATCTACTTTATGTAGACTCAAGTCCGGAAAATCAAGTTTGTCTTTATTCACAATAAACAATTACAGTTTTTGTGAAGATCATGACCTTTGGATCCAATTATTTCTATATTTATCGACATAGCTCGCCGGATCAGCAAGACGAAGTAGCAGTGGACCGGTCGTTTACTGGTATATCGCGTAATCGATAGCAGCTGGAGCATACTATGAGTAGTTTTGGAGTGGAGACCATGTCTACACAAGCATAGCATAGGTCACCTTCCGATCTCATGGATCGATTCCTTCTGAAAGATCTCTAAATAGTATGATCAAGCCCAGTGGACTACGATCGACTGAGGACGCAAAGAGGCAGAGAGAGAGTAAAAGTTGTATGAAACTTAACATGAAAGTCGTTCAAAAATTAATTCAATTTACAAAGATAAATAAACGGAATAGGTATTGAATTTGTAAATAATAATGTTCTCAAGCAGAGTCAGAAGGCGCTGTGATGTAGTGGCGTTGTAGTGAAGATCTTGCTAGTTAAGCAATCATTATGGTTCGTCGGCGGATCTGTGAACGAGAAATATTGAGTCTCTATGTTTTTTTTTCGATCTGACTACTGCTGTTCGCTGCAAATAAGGCCTAAAGGCCTTACAGCTTCACCGGGCAATTGGCGAGCGCAGATGGCTTTCAGCCTTAAAATTTACACGAGTCTCTGCTTGATTTCAGAGGCATGGTACGCATTGAGTCTGCGTCTGGGTATCGGTTTCTCCAATACTGTTCGAGTGGGTTGTGCATTTCACGTTATGGGCTAGTTTGTTGAATAGAGGAGACCAGTGTAACTTATTTAGTCCATAATGTGAAATGACCGGGTATAAGAGACCTTAAATCTGTCGTCTCGGGTGACGGCCGCAGTGCGGCATTGATGGAGATTAATAACTATCTATCAGTTGTAGGTCTCCTTCCATGCCGCTCTGTCATGTTCAGGCATATCTTTTACCATCAGATGAGCAGCCTGAAAGTATTGTAAACTTTGTAACATAAAAAATACAGTTGGGTACACTGAACCAACGCATATGGAACGCACAACAAATGCAAGTCAAGACAGTACGTCGCATTGGACGCGGTCTGCCAGCGGAAAATTGCTTGTCAAGAATGTGGAATGCCCCAAATTCTACCATTAAAATCAAAATGGCATCCATAAAGGTACGTACTGCAATATAATTTAATGTTTTACTGAATTGTTCATATTTATTAAAGAGTACATATTTTAGGGAAGAGCAATGTCAATAACGAATGCCCTTACTGAATTGATTTAAAATATTTGGTGATCCACCTTACGGATTGTTTTCCGAACGCGACAACTTTGTGTGAAGCTTAGTCCAGAAGTGTAATGTTAGGTGGTAAAAATGAACATGATAATTATATCTTGTTCAACCAGCAGACGATAAATGATTGGTAAAATATGCTTAGTAAATAAATCGACGTGGGTAAGCGCTGGTATAATTCTGCAATTAATTTCGCTGATAAAATTATAATAATAAATATCCACTGACATTCACACAGCGCCATCTAGTCTTAAACTAGCTTTCAACCTCCAATTTGAGCATTAAACAAACTTATCCCATCAAAAACATTTCATATAAAATGTCCCAAGACGACCATAAAAGGTTTGCGCTGTGAAAAAGATATCAGATCTCATGTAGAGACAAGCTTCTGAACCTAGACGAACTAACTCTACCGACCCTTACTACAAAAAACTTACACAGGTGCCTATCACTTAATAAATACGGCTTCACCGTTTCGTTACCGTCGTGGAGGTGATGCGAATATTGATCTAAAGTTAATAGCAGACTTTCCCCGTTTACACTAGCATACCGTCTGATGCCGGCCATAGTCAACTATGGCAACTTTGATTACTTCTAATTAAACCATATGTCTAGCTACGAAAATACTACATACAAACTGAGTACAGAGATATGACTTCAGCCATATTGAATGACTACGAGTATAACTAATGTACTCTAATTATATGATATTGAATATTGAATCTCGGCCTTTTAGTAATATACAGTTGAGAGCGAGGTAGATTTTGCAAAAGGGAAACAACACGGATGTTGTTTGAATGCTCGATATTGAGTCCTCGAGGATGTTAGGTATCCACCGTAGTGCTCGATATCGCCCTTTGAAATACGAGTGTTGCATTTCTGTGCTTCTAGTGACAATCAAATGACCCAAGTATCTATCGTCTCGGGTGACGGGCGTAGGGAAGCACTGACGAAAAATATTAGGTATTATATACATATAAATAGTAATTCGTTTCTGCACGAGCGTACATGAGGGCTTTACTTGGTGAAGACTCGATACTGAGTTGTCTAGGTAGGTACCACCGCAGTGCCAGATATCGTCCCGTGAAATAGAAGTGTTTTGCAATTTTATGTTTCGGGATGAGGGCACTGCATCTAGTGAAATTACCGGGTATAAGAGACCTAACATCTGTTGTCTCGGATGACGGGCGCCAAGGGGCATTGATGGAGAATAATGACTGTTTATCAGTTGTTTGTCTCCTTTAATGCCGCTCTGTCATGGTCATTTACAATCAGGTGGGCGTCCAGACAGGCCTGTTCACATTGTAACATAAAAAAGGGCTGAGTAAACGACGGCAAATTTCCTACTGGAGTACAGAGAAATTGTCAAATACCTGGCGAAGCTACACTCGCCGAGGACTCTCGGCCTTTCCAATATATAAGGTAAAAGCTCTAAGGAATTTATGGGTGGAGCTGGGCTAGCAGTAATTTGGCCTTGTACTCACCGACGCAGAATAGGTGCCGCTCGTACGACTAAGAAGAAGAAGCCTTATGGCATCCTCGAGGAGGACTCCAATTCAACTTATTGCCTACGGTAAGATTAGACTAGGTCGCTGATGTCTACGCAAAATGGTGGAGACTTATACCCAACCAGCAACCGACTACAATAGGTCGAAGCTAGAGGTCTAGCTCAGGAAAGCCGGTGCTATTTTTTTGTACACGGAACGTAACAGATGGCTGGTAATTATGGTTGATGGATAAACATACTACCACGCATTTGCCTTGGCTCCTAATCTTGTTTAATTGTGTGATGAAGGAACGTGTTCTTGCTCAAGCTTTGAGTAGGTGTAAACTATGAGAAGCTTGCAACACAACTGGCAAGTCAAATTTCAACAGGCATTGTTTCAAAGGATCTACACGCACATGCTATTGTGTATTTAACTAGAAGGCAATGCCATGATAAATCTTACAATCAAGCATTTTCAAAAGTTCACCTATAGGGACACCGTGATATTGTCATTTTTGTGGGTACATAAATCTCATCCAATAATACTATAAGGAATATAATAAAGAACAATTTACTTACCATTTGGACATGTGAACAGATTTCCCTGAAACAAAAAAAAGTTATTGTAAATAATTGAAAGTAATATATATAATAATAGTTATACTATATAACTATATATAGTTATAATATATAAAGAGCGTCGGTGGCTCAGTGTTGTGGACTGTCGCCTTCCTACCGGGAGGGCTGAGGTTCAAATCCCGACACGTACCAATGTATATGTACGTTATCCGACGCTCTTACGGTGAAGGAAAACATCGTGAGGAAACCTTCATGCACGCCTGCGAAGAGATTGTTGAAGACGTCCAATCCGCACTGGGCCCGCGCTAGACGACTAAGGCCTAATCACCCTATACGGTAGGCTCGTGCCCTCGGGGGACGTTTAATGAGCTAATGATGATACTATATAACATAAGGTTATATATAAACATACTGCGTGTAAAAATCATTTGAAAAGGTAGTGAAGAATAAATGTAATAAATAGCTGTCGTCTCTCTTTTTTCCTTGTTGTACCCGGGATCAATACGGGTTATTCCGTATGCATATTTTTCCTTCTTATCCATCTTAAAACTGTTTCCATATTGAATTTCGTACTCAACCTACAAAAAGTATTTTATTTTTAATTACCTAATGCGTCCCATCAGTATTCCTAAACTAATTTTAAAGCATCTTCAAAATTAGATTACTTTATTTACAGAGATAAGTCCTAATTCGTTTCCACATTGTGGAAAAAAAACATGAAAAATATATTTTAGCCAATTCATAACACTGTTTTGAGTTTGCGTTTGATATTGTTGGAATGGAAAGCCTTTAGGTACTATTCAAATTAAATTCCACATGCAGATTCAATGGTAGTTCTCTTTAATTTACGAATGCAAGCAAAATATTTTGTTATGTCTGTCGGGTTTTGTTTTGCAAAAATAGTTCTGATGCCGTATATCCAATATGTTCGATGTACTAACTCATAATAAATAAATAAAAAACAAATTTTATTTTCGGTTGGTTTCGGATGAACTTTAATTTTTTTTTACACCAAAACTTGTTACAAAATGAATCTAATACAAATATGTTTTAAATAGGTGGTAGACTCGATACTGAGCCGTCTAGGTAGGTACCACCGCAGGGCTACTAGATATTGTCCCGTAAAATAGGAGTGTTTTTCTTGTCTGCATTTAGGGTTAGGCACTGTAGCTTATAAAATAAACGAGTATAAAAGACATAACATCTTTCGTCTCGGGTGACGGCCGCAAGGCAGTGTTGACGGAAAATAATGACTATCTACAGTTATGGATTTCCTTCAAAACTGCTTCTGTCATGCTTAGGTGTATCACTACCATGTCAGCCATCTGACCGTCCTCTGAAATTTAAATTTCTTTGTTGCACCGGAAGGAACAAAAAAGAAAATTAAGTTCACTATAATGACAATGATCAAATATTTAAACGATGAAAACATTAAGATATTGTATTCCTGACTTATGAATCTTATGATATTAATATACGCGTACAATATTGAATTGTTTCGATTATTGAACAGTGCGCGGTCACGGCTGGGGAGTGTCCTCGGTAACTCACTTTCGCTTGTTTGGCAAGCGATTCAAAATAGTCGTGGAGCCTCACGCGGATTCGGTTCACTGAGTTATTATTGTAACTATTTTTTACGAATTGCCAATTGAGCAATTGGCTGTTGTAGATACTAAGAACATAGCGATGGGATCGACTATCAAGTTGACGTTGTAATCATTAAACATAAATGACAACAATCAAAATTGTGTCTGAAAGTATAGAATCTGAGATGTTGACAAGGATTGGGTTCTAAAAACTTAGCAGTTTACTGCTAGCGACTTCAGCCAAATTATTTTTCAATAATCCATGCATACAGATAGATCACTGTACAGGCAATGATATTATGTATATATATAAAGGTAGATACGCCATCCATGCCTCAAAAACGAACCGCTGAAGAGAGTACAGTTTGTACTCTTTTGTTTAGGTAAATGTGTTAGAAATTCGAAATGTGTATGTGTGCTGTCACTGCATTCGGAACACTTTTTTCGATTGTTTTGTGAGCATATCACGAATCCATACTTTTTACATCATTGTGTACAGGTATAATGATTATATACTTTCTCTTGCCAAGTTACAAAATAATGTTGTAAAAAAAAACTTCATAAAAACGGTCTAGTGGTTTAGGTTTTATTGCATAACTGACAGAAAAATTCAAATTCAAATCTCTGGGACTAAAATGTTTCAAACCGTCACAAGCCAGCCGTTTCAAATCAATTTAAAAAGCTCTAGGTCCCGGGGATACAAGCATACAGTTATGTGGTCAGAACACCGATTTTGCGAGCTAGTCTAAATAACATTCGAGTGTATCTCGCTATTCAATCAAGTTTTGAGTGTCAAAGGTAGTGAGTGTAGTTGACATTCCAATTGTACAAGAATCAATGAAACTTCGCATTCCCATTCTGATTGCAAAGTCACCAAAACATGGGGAGATTAAAAATATGAAAAAAAAATTGTTTAAGGAATTTCATCCGTTAAATTTGTACTGATTTAGTGTTTACGAATAGCGTAAGCTTAAGACATAACTAATTAAAACTAGTTATATAATTTTTACATGGGCTTACGTGGTCGCTTTTAAATATGCTCAGTATGCTATAGACAGGGCTATGTTAGGTTTCCTTACGTAATAGGATCCGATATTTGGATATCCATAGGAAAACTAAAGTGATTGACATAACCCACAGGATTAGCAAGATTAAGCGGTTGTAGGCAGGGTACAGAGTGTGTAGAACCGATGGCTAATGGAGCGAAAAGGTTTTTTCGTGGCATCTACGTAAAGGGAAGGACGCGTAGGTTGATCTTGGGGACCAGATGGAGCGTTTATCTGGTCAATGTGGCAAGTAGCAGATGGATGTCAAGGGCTAGGGATAAGTTCGCGTGGAAGATATAAAGGGATGCCTTTGATCAGCAATGGACTTATTGGGCTATTTGATATTTATTTGTACATTAAATCATTGTTTAAAAGGTAATGTTGAGTTTTCTTGGGTGCTTTCTCAACAGGCCAAATCACTGAAGAGCTTTTTTAAAAATTCTTTTTGTTCTTTAGTATTTTAAATGTTTTTGTATATTTTTTGACGTTCATAAGTGCTTTTTGTAAGCATAATTTGTATGAATGGATTTTGACTTTGAATTTGTAATGTTGATGATGGAATGATACATAATCGAAAATTGCATACAATAAATAAAAATGCTTAATGTGTTATCTAAAACCGTAAGAAACACGTGTTTATCTATTGCGACATCAAAGTGATGCAATTGCCGTTGATTTGGGATACTAATTTTACAAAATTTATAAGGACACGGCGTGGATATTACTTTTACAAGATTTATAAACTCATTACCCTGAATGACATGGTAATTATTCGATTTAAAAGCAATTACTGTGGCTGTGATTAAAATTCATTATAATTATCGCTGTGTCAATGTCATAAGATACTTTGAGATGCGACGTAACAGTAGATTTATATCTTAGGAATAACATCGAGAAAAATCGAACTATATTAACTTTTTAAAATAGATTATCTAAATGAATTGATAGTTTTATAAATAAGTTGCATTTATTCTTTAAATATCTCTTCTTCTTCTTCTCTCAGCCCTTATTCTACCTGTAAGGTGTAGGCCTCCTTCATATTCCATTTATCCCGGTCTTGGGCTACTTCCATCCATTTCACCCCAGCAACTCTCTCGACGTCATCGCATCAACGCATCTGTGGTCTGCCTCTTGGGCGTTTTTCACCCCGTGGTCTCCACTCCAACAGCGATTTGCACCATGAGTCCTTCTTCCTGGCGACGAAGCCAGCCCATTGCCATTTAAGTGAGGCTACACGTTTTATGACATCAGTCACCTTACTATGCTGCCTGATCCAGATGTTTCTTTTCCGGTCTCTGAGAGTAACGCCTACTATCTTTCTCTCTATCGCTCTTTGCGTAACATTGAGTTTATGAGGGATTTCTTTTGTAAAAACCCAAGTCTCTGCTCCGTAGGTAAGAACCGGCAGAATGCATTGATTATGTATTCGAGCCTTTTGCTCTGATGTTAAATGCATTCTAAACACATAATCAATTCTGGAATAGGCTGTCCACGCTAATCTTATACGCCTATTGATTTCAATTGTCTGATTCTCCTTACCCTTGACTGTTTCTTGACCCAGATAAATATACTTGTGCACTCTTTCTATTACGACATCTTTGACTTTAATAACCCTACTATCATGGGGACAATTAGTCATGACCATGGTCTTATTTAGGATCATTTCCAATCCGTACAGTCTAAGCGTGCCCAAGTTCTTGCATCATAAGCGAATCTAAGGTTGTTAAGCATTTTGACTTCAATGCATATTCCATAGTTTTCCCAATTAAGCTTCTTAAAAATATCCTCAAGTAATAGGGTGAATAGCTTTGGAGATATTGTTTCTTCCTGTCTGACGCCTCTTCCTATTCTAATAGGCTTAGTTTCTGGTGGGAGGCTGATTTAGCATTTTTGTAGATGTAAATCTTTTAATATACTTCAGATTTAATGATGGGGAATGTATGTACTAAATAACGGTATGAGTTAAGGTAAAATGAGGACTAGCATATCTGGTGGAAAACGAAGGAGACCTATGTCCAGAGCTGTATACTGTAAAGAGGTCCTGAACGACTCACTGTACAAGACCTGAGCATGCCATCCGAAGCACTGAATGTAGAAAATATTATTTGGTCACGCATTGCTATAGTGCCTGGTGCCTAGTGGGCACAGCGTTTGGTTGCGTGGGTGATGTCGCGGGGAACCATAACTTTGTGGGATTAATCCTAGATTGTTAAGGTCATTGTAGGCTGAATCATCTGATTGTCCGAAAAGAAAGATGATTCCCTGCTTCGGACGGCACGTTAAGCCGCCGGTCCCGGCTACAATCTAAGGATGGTAGTAACGACTACAACACCCACGAAACCGCATTGGGCCCGCGTGGTGGGTGACGGCCCAATCTCCCCAAAACTGTGCTGTGTGGGAAGGCCTGTTCCCTGCAGTGGGCTATTATAGGCTGATGATGATATTCATTACGACTCAATACAGTTGTTCCGAAAAAATATTATTCGTAGTTTTAAGTAGCACATTTAACCATTATATAATATTTCAAAAGTAGCTTCTTTAAAATAAGAATGTTGTGTTTACCTGTAAGAAACTTAACATTTAGATCATATGGTGTATTGCAATTCTTTATGTAAGACTAATGTTATATTGTTGGTGAACCTAATAAATAAATAAAATAAAATAAATGATACAGTTGTATAATCGCCAACCCGCTAGAAGATCGACATCTCAAGCGAAATAACAGATTTTAATAATATTAATATAAAGTATGGAAATTTATTGATAAAAAAACGTAATGAAGTATTTCAATCCATTCATGTCAATAGTGCATGCATTATTTGCTCTTTGTCGGCGGGTAAACGCTTGCATTTGCATTGGACCATTCACCTTATTGAATAATTCGTTGAACAGGTGATAAAAGCTTTTTGCGTCAGAGGATCACAATCCATTGCCAGTGCGGCTAAATACACGTGCTACTGTTAAATTATTATTGTGTTTGAAATGGGAATTAAACAAAAACAAGTTTTGAGCGTCGGTGGCTCAATGATGTAGACTGTCGCCTTCCTACTGGGAGGGCTGAGGTTCAAATCCCGACACGTACCAATGTGTTTTCGAATTTTCGAAAATATATGTACGTTATACGACGCTCTTACGGTGAAGGAAAACATCGTAAGGAAACCTTCATGCACGCCTGTGAAGAGATTCGAGGGTTGTGTGTGAAGTCGTCCAATCCGCACTGGGCCCGCGTGGACGACTAAGGTCTAATCACCCTATACTGGTAGGCTCGTGCCCCTCGGTGGGTACGTTTAATGAGCTGATGATGATGAAGTTTTGACGCCTAAATAAACATTGAGCCCCTCGAATGTTATATCGCAAAAAAACTATTGAGCGCTTGATTTAGTAAACTTAAGCCGGTTACAAAAAAGTAAGTTAACAATAAACAGTGAAGGAATTTTAAAATACGAAGTAGCAGTTACATTAATAGGTATGAACTGTGTTTTAATTTGGCATTAGTTCTTTCATCATCATCAGCGTGGCCCACTGCAGGGCACAGGCCTTCCCGTAGCACAGCATAGTTTTGGGGAGATTAGGCCGTAACCCCCACGCGGTTACGTAACCCATCACGTGGAAGCAGTTTTTGTTTTGACAAATACATTTACATATTCTCTTAATAGGCGGTAGACGTTTTAATTCATCTATCTGCATTGGGTTGCATTTATGGGTTAAGACCCAATTTCTCTAAATTCTTGTTGTGTGGGAAAACCTATGTCCCACAGTAGGGTGAGATGTCTTGTCCTGATCGATTAAATGAAGACACTCCAGTGCAATTTTTCAATTGAGAAAAATATTACGACACTGTAATCCTTTGTTTGTTTACCATACAATGCGATCAGCTGATGATTGATATACGTACCTGGGTGATACGCATATCCGCTACTGAACAAAGCATTATTCAATGTAACACTTACTTGATTCAGTTTGAACAATTAAGATAAAAATTTCGCCTGGCTTATAGACTTGGAACAAACACACGTTATGCGATTCACTTATTTGGCTCAAGGACAAAATCTAGCTTTTCAGTTGGTAATATGATAAAGGTATGATAGAGGTATTTTTGTTTCAGAAAACCTAGTTTATTCGATAAGTACATATTTAATATTCAACCCCTTTTCATAAAAAAATAATGGTAGTCTTAAAAGTTAATTGACGTTAAGTTTGTGTTTTGTTTTTCTTTTTTCGCATTTGTACCTATTCGTTTATGGCGTGCGTGTTTTTTATAATATTATTTGTTTTTTTTTGAACAGCGAGAGTAATATTTACAAAACAAAATCGGCAACAACTGGGTGTTAACAGCCATATCTTAAAACAGTATTACAATAATATTGCTAGCCTTTCTGGTACAAAAATGCTGACGTATTATTAAAGTTATAATGTTTAAAGAGATAGCGGCATAATATAATTTCATTGGATGGCGGTGACCCTCTAGGTGACAACTATACTAACAGCGGTGTACGAGTAGCTTAGGTAAAGCAAACATTTATAAAGCAAATGAGATAATATATCAAGTGTCGTATAACGCAAGTAGATAATGAGCTAGTGGGCCTTAATTGTTCTTAAGCCTCGAATTCGGCAGAATATCCACGAGGCGGTGAAGTTGGTTTGAAACCTTTAGATGTTAGTTATTACTTTATTTTCTAACCTTAAACTATGGCCGCCTTAATCGTATATAATACGAGTACCTTGAAACTATTTAAAGCCGTGAATATTTGTTATTATAACTGAGTTTGCTCATTGTTTTTATTCTTATTATTTCTTTTAATCATATTTATCATTAAAATGCAATTTTTGTATGTGTATCGTATTTATCGTTATTTACATATATGTTAGCATTTTGTTTGTTTATTGATATAAATTTTATTTATGTAGACTGCGATTATGAGATATCTTTATGAAACTACAACATATTATCACAACGAGATGACCTCATTAGTAAATATTTTTATTACCCTTAAGGATTTCCCCGTGGTTATTACTGTTAGGAATTTTTCATAACTCTTGTTATAAATAAATATCCACTGACATTCACACAGTGCCATCTAGCCCCAAGTTAAGCGTGAAGCCTGTATTACGGGTACTAAACAACGGAAAAACATACTTATATATTTTTTTACATAGAAACCCACCCATTGCGAGTATATCTAACATGTTATGTTAGATATACTAGCAATACGTGGAAAACAAGGATTGTCGGGGTTTATATTATTTAATTTTAATATACTAAATTAACCACACTTAATCTACCGCTGCGATCAAATTAATTTATAATTATAGCCCCAATAAAAAAATAAATAAGAAGAAACATGGATCCATTTCCAGCGGTTTGAAAAAAGCGGAATTATATACATAATTGTGACGATCCAAAAGAGATTTTTTTATATGTTAATTTCACCTCGTAATTTTACGTTTATTTTTCTGTCAATTAATGATGATTTAAAAAAATAAGTGTCCCTTTTTTATTTGGTTAAGTATTTTTCGTTTTTAATAAACACATATCCTTGGCTACACAGCGCGAGCTGGCCCTTTATTAAGTATTTCGCCTGTAATCTGTATTAGGGAACCTAAATAACTGATAAATATACTTCTATTTTTTTCGTTAATACATATACAAAATTAAATACATAGGTGTGGATTCCTATGGATTTCGATTCTTTATGTGTGTTATTTTATACCAAACAAAAACATCCGTAAATGGTTGTCGTAGTAAGTTTATTATTAAATCAAGCAACCACGGATTAGTCCAGATGTTTTAAATTTTAATTAGATAACTCCACCACATAGCATTCAAATAATGCCAGATGGCACTGGTCGTGGGGCAGACAGGCAGACAACAAAGAGATTTTATAATCTTAATTTGTTATTATGGTACTAACTAAACCGTAAAAACGAATTAAATGTTAGTGCCTGTAATAGAGTGATTCAAGAGAACGTTTTATATGTGTAATATCATCCATTAAATAGTGGAGAAATATTGTTGTTTTTGAGGTTTATAATGTGATGTTGTAAATAATTTCATTTTTCCGCTTCTATATTGCAAACGCAGGCTGAAGGTTACAAGATTTATCAAAATAATGTACTGAGTATTGTATACATTAAAAAGGTCTACTGAAAACTCCGCGATGGTATATGTTTATCTCTTATGGATATCCCACAATATTTTTTTGTCATTTACTTTTTACGACAAATATTGGCTAATTTTCGAACCGATTTTAACCAATACAGCATTAATCATCATCCAATTAAATACCTTAAATAAATTGTTGATTTAATATAGATCTATATTGCCCTTTACAGCATATTATTCAAAATGCATTTTTCGAAGATATTACATATTTTAAAAATTCCGGAACGTAGCGTTTGCGGTGGCACCGGCTGACCGGAGAGGCGCGGGGAGCGTGCCTATTACTAATATCACCATTGCACCCGTGCGAAGCATGGGCGGGTCGGTGGTTTTAATAATAATAAAAAAGAATGATAATGTATTGGAGGCATTTTTCATAACACTAATAAAAAATATTTTATAAAATAATTATATGCAAAAAAGAAACCTTAATTATGTTTTGCTTTGTTACTCTATGAACGCAGTATGTTATTGTTTTCTATTACAATATTAAAATTCTAGTTTTATGATATGTTTATTTTACGTACCTCTGAACTAGTGGGTGAAGCAGCCAATAGGAGAACGACGGCACAAAGTGCCGCCGGACACCTTATCAACATTGTTGACCTGTGAACAAAAAAGAGTACAAATAAATAAATATCCACTAACTCCATCTATCCCCAATTTAAGCATGAGACTTGTATTATGGGTACTAAACAACTGATGAACATATATTTTTTTTAAAATACATACGTATGCATTATACATAGAAAACACCCAGACTAATATAAACAGACATGTTCATGAACACAAATGTTTGTACTGCCCCGGAATCGAACCCTTGGTGTAGTAGCCGACGTCACAACCGCTTCACCAAATGGGTCGTCAACTCAATCAACACCAAATTCCGATAATTTTAAAATGCGCCAATAGGATCGAAATGGTTACATAGACCGTATTGCCAAATGTCACACGAACGTTAAACACAAATAAATATTTTTTGTAGTAATTTTAAACTGGTATTCTACTACTTAATGTCAAATAAGTAGTAGAATATACAATAGTTTATTTGACAGTAGACATATTGGTTTATACAAGTATTGAGACACGATAACGATTGAATGGGCGTATTTTAAAATAACAGAATTCGAATATGTGCCCAGTATAAAAACAGTTATAAATTGTAGATACTAGGCAGTTATAAATACATAACGGCTTTATATATCGACTTTGAAAGTTTGTTTTACCATCCTTTATATTATACATACGATACTTATTTAAGTAACATCCACATTCTATGGAATATGCTGAGATTCACAGAATGCCGAACACTTTTGTTGGGAAAAGAGCAAACTCCGCAATCTCTGAACACTCTTACAGCATCGTCTAAAGCGCCTTTTAGTTAATTAATATGACTTTCCTCGAATGAAATAGTTCGTAGTCAAGAGCATTCGCGAATTCATTTTCAGGTGAACTTATGCTAAAAATGATGTCGTATAACTAGTTTTAAACTTATGTAACAATTATATTTATATTTTTAATTATTTACATCTGGCGCAAAATTTGGGATACCTATATCCAGCAGTGGACTGCAATGGATTGAAGAGAGATAAAGGGGGAGAGGAGGATAATAATATTATAAAGCTTTCATCGTGGGCAATTCGAAGATGAAAAATATAGATAAGCTGAGATTTTATTTAAATTTTGTTAACAAAATCACACAAAAGTTCACGTTCACGTGGGTCAATCCAAAAAAGTCGATTTTGGGTAGCAATCACGTGATCGGGTCTAACCCGGAATATAGGACGTCACGTCCGATCAGAATGGGAAAGTATAAGCGAATGAGACCCGCGTACATTCACTAGTAGTCCCCCGGGATGCCGCACAGGGAATGGAGTTAATGTCTAATGAAAACATGTGCTATTTTACATTGTGTATGAACGAGTATATGTGAAGTAACCCTGAATCTAACCTTTATTAGTTGGCTTTTAAAGAATCGATCCTAACACAATGGAGAACTTATTATTTCAGTTAAGGTACTTTATACACTTATTCTACTGTTAACATAAAAAGTGAGAACTAAATCTGTATGTAAAGAATCCTAAAATTTGGAATAGAATGTGTTTTAAAACTTTATTGAGATTCATTGGATTTGTGTTACTTTTGATGTTTTTAACTTGTCTGTACGCCATGTTGGTTAAAATGACGACATTTTCCCGTCGAGTATCATCCAGTTCCAAATTATACGAGTAAACAAATATTAAACGAAATCGGTTGCAGTTTCAAGATTGCATCCGAATGAACTAGTTATACTTTGTCAGTATTAAAAGTTTGTGCGGTTATACTCGCTTACCACTTAATAGTTCTTATGATAAGATATTATAATTAACACGCAACAAGGATGTCGAATGTTTTCTAAACTACATCAGAAGCTGATACAACTTGAATACTCAATTAAAGTTGATAAGTTGCAGGTAAGCTAAGCAACGCAAAAAACTGCCCTACAGATATTATAACACAGATATGGTGGAGGTTATAGATAAATTTAATTTCAACCATGATATTTACCATAAGTATTAATATTACAGCATTGCATGTTCAGCCATTTTGCAAACGTGGATATCCGTAACTCAATTTAACTATTCGTTCGAAATAACAACGTAATCGAGAGGATGTGGAAGTGCGTCCGAAAATTGCAGCATTGGACCTGTGAACTAGCTAATAAAATACTGGTAACATCAATTACCTATTGACGTAACTTCCACTTAATACGCATTTAATGAAACTAAATTCAATTGATTACTGTCGCCTGTTTTACTAATAAACTAATCATGGCATAGAGCGTCGGTGGCTCAGTGGTGTGGACTGTCGCCTTCCTACCGGGAGGGCTGAGGTTCAAATCCCGACACGTACCAATGTATTTCGAATTTCGAAAATAATGTACGTTATCCGACGCTCTTACGGTGAAGGAAAACATCGTGAGGAAACCTTCATGCACGCCTGCGAAGAGATTCGAAGGTTGTGTTTGAAGTCGTCCAATCCGCTCTGGGCCCGCGTGGACGTAGTATCTTTCATTTAAACCGGCTTATACTTGCCAAACATGCCTCTAAAGATTACGCAGTCCAACCCGCACCCGCGTGGACGACTAAGGCCTAATCACCCTATACGGGTAGGCTCGTGCTCCTCGGTGGGGACGTGTAATGAGCTGATGATGATGAATCATGGCATAATCTCAGCTGTATGATGTCTCCTTCTAAACTTAGGCCTTTGGCAATAGCTTCCACTGCCATCGGTCATAAAATCAAGCGGCCACGCGCAACCTTCCTTAGAACCTATCATATAGGGGATATATGGAGCATAACCTATAGCTGGTCCAGTACGTGTTCGTAGGCTGTCAGATTCTACATTCTTCGTCCGTTAATCAGCAGAATTTACCACGTGATTGCATAAGACTGGATTGTGTTAATATCACAGGAAGATAATAAGAACCGCGAATTTATAAAATTCTTCATCATCATCATCACCTCATTAAACGTCCCCACCAAGGGGCACGAGCCTACCCGTATAGGATTAGGCCTTAGTCGTCACGCGGGTGCGGGTTGACTGCGTAATCTTTAGAGGCATGCTTTGGCAAGTATAAGCCGGTTTAAATGAAAAGATACCACGACCTTAAAGAAAAACAGCGTGAAACAAATGCTCCGCGTTGTATTTTTGAATTTCTGAGAGCTCGAATACAGATCCTTTTTAGAATATCTATACTTGTGACTGTATCAGGGGTACGTAGTGTACAGAATACAACATCGTCTATACAGCATGTGGTTGGCCAGCTCGACTGCCTACTCATGAAATTAAATACACAATAGTCAAGGAGTCCGTGGCAACAGCCAACACGTAATCGAAAACATTAAATGATCAAAAAATTGATCATTTAATGTTTTCGATTACGTGTTTTATTACGTGTTTTTTATTACGGTACGAAAGGGGTCATCTCTCTTCAAACTTTCACAATCCACTGCTGGTAGGTCTCCCCTTTATGCGTTAGATATCCCAGTTATCTGCTTTTATCATTCAGCCTTCACCAACGACTTGCAACAGTTCGTTAGCAATCACCTCTCTCGACTACGCTACGCTGCCCAGATTCGGTCTCCTATCCAGAACTCGTCTGCTTCAACGGCCATCGTTCGCGACATACATGACCAGCCCACTGCCACTTCAACTTGCCGATCCGGCGGGCTATGTCGGCAAATTTAGTTCTCTTACGGATAAAACCATTTCTGATCGTATCCCTAAAAGATACCCCGAGCATAGCTCGCTCCATTGCGCGTCATCACCATCGCGATTTGGCGGTAAGTAAGTAAGTATATCATATACTCGTAATAGTTTCATCATTATAGTGGTAATTAATATCTGTGGGTGACGTATTCATTGATGTTTCATGCGGTTTATACATATCATAGACCGCAAATTAACGCGGCTAATTGTTGTTTTGATGTATTTATAAATTAATAATTTAACGGGTTGCTGAATAGCTCTGCTTGCACTTCACCCGTTGTCCGCTGGGAATTCAGACAAATGGAACATCTATTGTTTGTGACACTTTAAGGCGTCTTTGGCGATCAAAAGGATAACCTATGTTCGTGAAATTGCACTCGGTGTTTAAATACAATCATTGAACAGGTTTCTATGTATGAAAATTAATGAAATTTTGCAATGGATTTAACATTTTCCACTGCAGCTGGTCTTTATAAAATTATCCATTCAGTACTATAAACTTACTTTAACAAGCCGCGACATTTGACTTCAGACTTAGGATTTCGTGAAGAATATAACCTTAATCTGCAAGCAGGCAGGAGGGATACAGTTAAAATTGCCTATAAGCTAAGGATGTCACAGCAGAGAACAGATAGCAACTAATAGTTTTCCAAAGTATTTTTGTCAGTTTGTCTTTTACGGTGGCGACCATCTGTATTTTAAATTTGTTGTCACTTTATATCAAATTATTTTCAAATATTAACAAATAAGTATCCATGAACATTATTCAGTGGCAATGAGTCGGAATTTAATTTTGTTTGTTTTTATATATATATACACGGATATACTCTGAGTATATACTCAGAGCGGTATAAAAAAGATACGTGGAATAATGTTATGAAGTTTTGTAGTTCTCAAATGTTATTTATATGTAAAAGTCAATGTTAACTGTTTTCAATCATAACAGTAAGCTAAGCCGCTGCCCATAGTGGTCGGATAACTTAACCACAGATACGTGGATTACAGTTTGGTTTCCGCTAGCGGCTTTGATTTGGTTTAGAAAATTACACATTTGTATTAGGTTTAACTACGAATTAATACTTTTTCAGCAAGTTTTCTTTATCCTGCTTTGCGTTGTCTATAGTGCAGAGTATATATTATTTAATCTGTGGATGCAGTAAGAATTTAGAAGTAACTTGATAAGTGCGTTGTGTTTCGTCAAGGCATCTTAGTTACTAGAGGCCCCTCCTTCTCTTTTCCCATATATACATTTTCCTCTCTTTGTTTTTAATGTTGGCAATGCATAGCTATTTCAAAGGACGAGTATCCATGGGTAGCATTATCAATTTCTATTCGGTAAATAGTCTTACTCGTTACCGAAACATGAAATAAAATATAATGCTGTTATCAAAAATTTTGATTTCTTTTTTCTCCCTTTGCCGTCTTGGCTTATAATTTATCGTGGATAGCACTTATCTTAATGCGAAATCTGTCGGAGGCCCAGTAAATAGGTCGCCCAACAATTCATTCTAATCCATTGATGCTATACAGATTATCTCAATTTATAAATACAGAGAAAATTATGTGTACATTGCAAAATAATTAATTTTAAATAATACTACGCATTTATTAAGCAAATGCATATTGTATGATAATGACATCAGGGTTAATTTTATTTTTTACCTACAATGGTAAAAAAAAATCCTGATGATAATACCCTGATGATATATTAAAGTAGCTAAAACAAACCATAACATGGTTTAACCATGATTTCTTTAAAATGTTAATTGAAGAACTTAAAAATAAAACAAAACTTATCAACTGTATGAAGTAGAATGAAATTTAAATTTCAAGATAAGTATGAATCTAACCAACACAGACACTTATGAATGTTAAATGTAATCTACCGCTGGTTCGTACTGCAGTAATCCACGGAGAAGAATCCAGCAAAAAAACTCGGTAGTATATCTATACAAAATATTGGTTATAATGTTCTGAAAATTGTAACTAAATTGTGAATAATATTGATTAAAATAAAATTATTGATACAAAACAAATAATATTACAGTGATTATTCATTTTATATCGTTTAATGTATATGTAATGTAATGGTCAAAATAAAAGTGCCATAAAACAAATTACCCCATGTTCAATATTCGGTGAAGCTAAAAGCAGATTTATGATGATAATTCACACATAATTTTGGAAAACAAGTCACCTATCTCGATTCCCACATACCGTTACAGTCTCACAGCGAGACGCTCTATTTAATTGACCGTCATGACAATGAGTAAATTGCTTCTGACTGACCTGGTTTATTATATAGCCTATTATAATAACTGGTAAATTTTGAAACCATGTCTCACGCTTTTTGTTTTTCTAACGCGTCGTTCATTGTATTAAATAAACATTATGCACCTGACACAAAAAGTCGTAGTTTGGACGATGATTACCTCATTTTGATTCATATTTATTGTATTAAAACTGCTATAATCATAGTAAATGACGCTATGTTTATAATTAAAAGCAAATTTACAGGTCTTGTACGTTTTTTTTTATCGAAATGAGAATAATTATTTTCATTTAGCAACCTTTGTATTTTATGATACGTCCAACCATTTCCGTGTTGCAATAACTAATAGTAATAATATATTTAATACCTAGATGGAATTTTAACATCAATTTAAACCATCATTAGTATGTCTTTAATAGGACATTTAAACGAGTAGAAGACTTGTTCTTTAGTGACTCAAACCTATTAGCGAAAATACCTCATTATGAAATTTTATTTTGGCTTTTACAGTTGCTTTAAAATGCAACTAAGATCATAATAAACTGTTCGGAAACATGTTGGAATATGACGATAGCTAAAACATGCATGAAAGTGTACCTATTTGTTTATTGTTAATTACTATTAACCTTTTTACCGCCAGGATTCCAGACGCAATAGAAAATATATTGTTTTAGAGGGATATAATCTGTCAGCGGCGGTTAAAGGGTTAAGGCTTAAATACAATAGTGTCCTTATTCTATACTAATATTATAGATCTTGATTGTCGTTTTGAAAAATTGGCCAAGTGCTAGTCGGACTTACCCGTGAAGGGTTCCGCAGCAGCAAGTAATAACTTTTTTAACTTTGGAAATGTCTCTCGCACAAACTATTCCATTTATAAAAATAATTATTAAAAATCTCAGTATCATTTTTCAAGACCCATTGATACCCCACACGTACGATGAAAAACACAATGTTGCGTTTCAGTTCAATGTATGGGAAACCCCAAAATATTGTTTTTTTTAACTTTCTTATCATAACCATATAGCGATTCATATTCCGACAAAGTTTGATCAGTGTCATGCTAATAGTTTCGGAGAAAAAAAGTGTGACACGGACAGACAAGCGGACAGACATGACGAATTTATAAGGGTTCCATTTTTTGCCATTTGGCTACGGAACCCTCAAAATTGGTACACAAACTTTTTTTTGCTATCAAAGCATTTTATGTAGCAGACCTAAATCCATAGCGACCGAAGCGGTGGATAAATGTTATTCGGTACCAAACTATTCGTAAAAATGGAGGGCAACGATTCGATCACCATCCGTTATGCGAACAAGGTATGCCAACAACGGTACCGATACTGTGCTGGTGTCCTGAATATTAATATGAACAAATTAAACCGGTATATTTACGAGGAAAATTCCACATACTCCGTTATGTCGTTTGCTAATACATGTCATAAATGAAATGCTTTATAATTAACCAAAACTTAAATAGCAACAGCTTGTCTACTTCGTCGAGCAGATAGGTAGCTACACAAGTTTCAGAAGAATACAGGAAATATTGTTTAAAAACGCAAAAATAGCTTTTGATGGTGCTAGATCTGGTATTCAAAGATATATATAAAAAATGAATAAATTAGTAAAATGTATATTTAGCACATTATTTACAAACATATTTTCATAGCGCAACAATCTAAAACAGGATAATGTTAATATTGGTTGAATAATGGTTGTACCGATGACGCTTCCTTTCTGAGACATTACATTGATTGCTACACTAGACTAGGTCTGTGCTGTAGAAAAAAAAAGTAAGTTATAGGAAATTGCAATTTAGGAAAATATGTTTATCGATAATGAGTAAATATACTGTATAAGAGAGTCGAATCTAGAACCGCTTCATTATACGATACTCAATTTATGAGTCTGACGTTTAAAATAAGGTATCTGAAGGAATCAGTAAGCAATTATAAATTATACCTGCCTGACCTACTTTATAAAGTTTCCAAAAGCCACCAGTATTAGCTTGCTGGTTCGATAAAATAAGACGCTCATTAATCAACCAATATTTAGCAGACGACAACGCCTCTCTTACATTCGCTCCACCCACTGGACTAATGACATCCATAAGAAATAAATTGAATTAAATGCGAATTTTGAAAGCTCAAAATGTATTGTAAAGTGTTTGTAATTTATTTATGTTCGATCGCATCTTGGCCCGGACGTCGAGGCGCGTTTATACCCAGTTTAGTAAAACATTAGGACGTTAATTGTCTGAAAAAGAAAGATTATTTCATGCTCCGGCGCGTAAGCTTAGCCTTTGGACCCAGCTGATCTTTGTAAGTCGTTTTATTTAACCAATTAAGCCGTTTGGAAATGAATTTTCTAAATACCGACAGGGCTGGCCGAATATAACAGGAATATTTACGCGTTTTTGATATTCTAGACAAAAAGTGTTTCTTTTTTTCGTGTTGTATTCTCGACCAATTCTTGCCAATAAAATCTGACTGTGGTGCGCCGCGTACACCATCCAAAACATCATTCAATACTATCCTAGTCGAAGATTCACTGGAGACTCTGAGTTTGCTCTCTCCTGATGCTGATACAGCCCGATGGATGTAATGTTTAGCCTTTTTACCATAGTTTTGTAATAGGGGTGGCCTGGTCTTCCACGAATGACTAAACAATCATAACAAAATTTTAATTTTAAGCGGTTTATATATTTAAATGATGTCGTTTGTGGTGAGAAATAATTTATTTTTTATAATTTATTTTATTAAAAATACAATAAACGAATTCCATTTCATAAAATACTGCTAATAGATGAACAATGTTGTTGCGCACGATTTTTCTATGTATTTCATTATAAATATCAACAGCGAACCCTAAAGCTTATACAGAATTTTGACAACTCATCAATGGCTTATGTAACGTTTCGTTAATTGGAAAGTCATTTGAATAGTACAACAGCTGGTAACCGGGCAAACCGTAAGATTCACTTGTCGAATCCACTTTCACATTTACACACGCGGCTCCAAAATGTAATGATTCAAAGAAAGTGAGTGGCTTTTTCTTTGTACAAATAATTTGAAAATGAGCTAGGTATATACCAACATACTTTACTTGGTGATATTGAATAACAGGCGATGTTTCTCCTTATGTGTATTTACCTGCAAAAAGAAATCGAATATTAATTAATCTTATTCAGTAGTATTAGTTCTTTGGATGTTATTAACTTAGGTAATGGATTGCTCCACAATATAGAACAATGATGGATGGAACCTGTCTCGCCTCTTTGAATTGGTATATTTTTTTGGTATTTGGAGAACTAGTGCTTTTAATAAAAACAGACTGAGTATAACCTATGTATTATGTGAATACACGATGGCGTAGAGAAGAAAAATTTTATTACGAATAGCTTCGTGCTTCGGAAGGCACGTAATACTGTTGGTACCTGCTAATAACCGGCAAATTCAAATAGGACCTACATGGTGTGTCACTATTCAATCTCCCCACAACATAAAGATTTAACCTTCAAAATTTATTTTAAATTAGTTTTAGAAGTATTTCATTTGTATTAGCTACCTTGACATATTTGAATTTAACAAACCAAATACTTGGTAAACTTATGAAAAACTGTTAGGGCTATATTATATATTGTTCTTTACATACGAAAAAATACTTGATAAGCCTAAAGTAATTTAATAAAATGAACTAAATGATGTTAGGGTTCCTCTACTAGCCAAAAAAATATAACAAAAAGGTAAATATATATAACGGATACAAAGCTTATCAAAAAAAATACAAAGAATTGAAAATATTTGATATTAAAATAGCATGCCGATAAATTTACAAAGATTTCAAAGGTACACTCAGGGAGCACTGGTTTGTTTCAGAATTTCATAAAACAACACAAAACTCGTTCGTTAAGATTGTTTGTTGAAAATATTTAGTCTTAATTACGCTTCGCTATCTTAAGCTTTGCTGCGAAGCAAAAGTAGGTACCGAATATCAAAACAAAAATAAACGACGAAAAAGACTATATTTTAAGGTTTATTTTAAAAGGTATGTACAGGCGCAGACGTTGCAGATGCACACATTTACTCTTGAGGGTTTGTCTTTTTTATTTAAGGGATGCCATGCTAACGGGAGTTCATCATAATCAACAGCCTTTGGCTGTCCACTCAGGGACGGGACTCCTCGTCCAATATAACGTTTAAGACATCATTCGATAAATTTGATATTTATTCTAAGTATGTATTTTCGTGTAATATAAACAATTATATAGGTATATGTACTATTATGTCTATGTACGTCTGTATCACTAAAGCATGTCCGATCAGAATTCCAGCGCTGTAGTGGTCTTTCGCACTTGCTCACTGTCGCACTTGCTGAGGTTGCGACCTTTTAACCACCACCACCATAATTGTATTATTCCTTTGTGTTTGATTATATTTTGAAACTTTTCTGTTTGTATATTTATATATTACTGTGTATAATTATGTATTTATTTTATTGTACACTTGTTTGCACTATAAATAACATACAACAAACTTTAGTAAATATGTTATATTGAGGCACTTTAATTTAATGTGATAGTATTTTGAATACTATTATTGTAGAAGGAGTACTGTTTAAAAATTTAAAAGAGAATTTTATAGTTAAATCGATGAAAATCTTTTTTTTACGACTAAGCTAAAGATAGCAGTACAGCTAAATTATAACATGATGTTAGGGTTCCTCTACTAGCCAAAAAAATATAACAAAAAGGTAAATATATATAACGGATACAAGCTTATCAAAAAAAATACAAAGAATTGAAAATATTTGATATTAAAATAGCATGCCGATAAATTTACAAAGATTTCAAAGGTACACTCAGGGAGCACTGGTTTGTTTCAGAATTTCATAAAACAACACAAAACTCGTTCGTTAAGATTGTTTGTTGAAAATATTTAGTCTTAATTACGCTTCGCTATCTTAAGCTTTGCTGCGAAGCAAAAGTAGGTACCGAATATCAAAACAAAAATAAACGACGAAAAAGACTATATTTTAAGGTGTATTTTAAAAGGTATGTATACAGCGCAGACGTTGCAGATGCACACATATCTCTTGAGGGTTTGTCTTTTTTTATTTAAGGATGCCATGCTAACGGGAGTTCATCATAATCAACAGCCTTTGGCTGTCCACTCAGGGACGGGACTCCTCGTCCAATATAACGTTTAAGACATCATTCGATAAATTTGATATTTATTCTAAGTATGTCTTTTCGTGTAATATAAACAATTATATAGGTATATGTACTATTATGTCTATGTACGTCTGTATCACTAAAGCATGTCCGATCAGAATTCCAGCGCTGTAGTGGTCTTTCGCACTTGCTCGCTGTCGCACTTGCTGAGGTTGCGACCTTTTAGACCACCACCACCATAATTGTATTATTCCTTTGTGTTTGATTATATTATGAAACTTTTCTGTTTGTATATTTATATATTACTGTGTATAATTATGTATTTATTTTATTGTACATTTGTTTGCACTATAAATAACATACAACAAACTTTAGTAAATATGTTATATTGAGGCACTTTAATTTAATCTGATAGTATTTTGAATACTATTATTGTAGAAGGAGTACTGTTTAAAAATTCAAAAGAGAGTTTTATAGTTAAATCGATGAAAATCTTTTTTTACGACTAAGCTAAAGATAAAGCGGTACAGCTAAATTGTAACATGGCTTCAAAAATACAAATTTCAAAAGCACCTACCGTTTTGGTACAAGTAATTTAAATTCTCAGCAAGTCTGCTAGACTGATTTACCTTGACGTAATTTATCAAACGAGGGCTTTCTAAAAATCAATTCATTTAATTCGTCTCGTGGCTCGCACAAGCTTTTGATGAATAGAGTGAAATAATTTGTTGGATGCATTCAATCCTGCAGAACGTTCTACCTATTCTAGTGAGTGGGAATCTGGTCTTTGACTTCTGTTAATAACAAGTTAAAATCCATTCATCAAAAATTTCATCTAAGAATAAGTCAATTAATGAAGGTTAAAATACACACTCAAATGTTTGTACTGCCCAGGGATCGAACCCGAAATCCCTATGTGGGTATTATTAGCCGACGTCTCAACCATCAAACCATACGGGTCGTCAAAGCTATAGCCGCAATTCCATCCTCCAGAAAATAATAGAGTCTAAGGCCGAGTCGCTTAGGCTCCATTATTACATTAGCCATCCTTCAGTGCTGTGTCTGTTTCTTTAAACTTGGTCTAGTCATATCACTAAGTTCATCCCGTAAAGACATTAAAAAAATGCTATGAATAATATCTTAGTATATTTGTTACTGTAATTCTATAGGTAGGCAAATTCAAATGTAGTAAATAAATAAATTCCAATTCTATTATAACCAAAGTAAATCTTGCTAAGCACGTTAGTAAACTTTTAACTACTTAGACAGTGCAGTTGGAACACTGTCCTGGTCTTGATGTAAACCTAACTCAAGAAAGTAAAATAATAATAAATTTATATCCACTGTCGAATAAACATACTTATGTCCTTCTTTTTAAATCCAAAATTTTAATATAGATAACACCCAGACCAATACAAACAGACATGTTCATGCACATAAATGTTTGTACTGACCGGGAATCCGTTCCGGGTTCGATCCTTGGTGTAAGAGCCAACATCTCAACTATTCACACCACATCAGTCATTTTAGTATAAATAACAACCTGAGTCCATGTGTAATTATGAACTTTAATTGGCTATATGTAGCCAATTAAAGTTCATAATTACATATGGAATTACATATGACTGGTGTCATCTATGGATGACACCAGTGTGCTTCCCCAACGTAACATTTGCGAATAACATCTAAAAATTCAATTTTAGTTAGGGATTCGTTAACTGTTATGAACATAACTTTACAAACAGTGCATTGCAATACAAGCAGAGCGGCAACATTGTTGTCGCTCTGCTGTCACATCATGTGACCCAGTTAGAACCGCTTCACTGGCATTTTTATACGAGTAACTTCACTGTATATTTTGAATGGTATCTATTTTAAAATAAAACTTTATTACATAAACTAACTGACCTATGAGCTAACTCATGAATGTAATACATATTTTGATTCTGTGACAAAGCAAAGGTATTTTTTTATTAACCCTTTAGCCGCCGCGGTTGCATATATTCAACAGACAATAGATTTTCGATGGAGTCTGGAATCCCGGCGGTTAATAAGTTAACAGCGACCTGAGAGGCCTGAGAGAGACCGTGTAAGAGTATAAAGATTTTAAGTAGGTAGATCTATGGTTTTAGTATAGCTGTGTTCACGGCTCAACTGTGTGATAAACAGTGAAATAACTGTATTAGGACATTGCATCTTTACATCGCATATTATAACTAATATAATAATGCTTGTAACTTGCACAGTCGTTCCTTGATTGAAACCTCTGGAAACAGATCCCTTAGGTAACAGTTGCCATGCATCCCAAAGTCGAATATTTGATCATGCCTACTGACGAACGAATTTCTTAAAAAAACATATCAAAGCATAAACAACAAAACCAAAGCCAATATCGTACTGAGATGTTAAGCAAATGTCATTTGTAAGGATCTGATACGTATTTATCCCGAGTAATAGAAGGGATAGCTAGCGACGACGCAATCTGAACGATCGGCGTTTATCGCTTCATGTGACTGCGTTGCCAGGCGATGCTTTCAATGCTGTTGTTATTTTAATCGTTACCTTTCTTATAACCTATAGATCCTATAATCCAATTTGTAGCACTACGTTGGCGGTCCTTTGGGGATTTTTAACGAGTAATTTTTTTTGTAAATACATTTCATAAACCCAAGGAAGTTATATAATAATAATCTATCATGAGGATAAAGAAAGTTAATTGTTAATAGTTTGCCGTTGATAATTACATAATAAGTTATCGGTAAGCGATGAGTAACTTAAATATATTTCCTACCGTAAAAGATCGTTATACTCGTGATAAACTACTGAATTATTTGCTTGCATTGTTTAAGAGATAACACCTTCAGTTGGGTAGTAAAAAAAATTGGTGTTTGTTGTTCATCGTTACTCATCGGGTATTTTTAACTTTACATTTCGAGACAATGTTCTAATCTTATGACATACCTGTCTGGTTTAAGTTCTCATGAATGTAACTGTATTTTCCATTTTATGTATTAGCAACACTAGTACTAGGTATCGCTTCGTTAATCATGCGGTCGGCCGGAGGGGCGCGTATAACGGATCGCGCCGTGGTAGGCGCGCACCGCAAGATGGCGGAACTTATCTCTGATTCGATTACGCCAAATAGAATTCGTCGGTTTCTTGAAAGTAACGATTTGCTTGCATAACAGTTTGAAGTCAATTGCGGGCGAGCACTGGAATCGTACGCTCCATTGTTTTTTGCTATAGCCGAGTTGAATTCGAGTAAGAATAGTCATAGCTCCAGGATTCTACTCAAACGTTACCCCACTCGAAAACAACACCACAACAAACACTGTTGTGGTGTTTGAGGAGTGAAAAGTAACCGGGTAAGATAAGTCAGTATCCGCAATACTTAGGTAAAGCCATTACGTACTGGTATTTAATCAAATTATCGCAGTGTCCGACTCGTGCAGTAATATGCATAGTGCATTCTCTGAACCTACTCTTACGTCATCTTTTGAATAATGAGCTAATAGCAAGCCGATTGCCTGGTAAAGCTGTTAAGGCCATTTCCGTCCAATATTAGTGGCACCTTAGTGAGAAAAAAACCTGTTTAATGTTACATTACTATCGAATCGCTAATACTACATGGTTTCTTCTGTAATCTATGTTCAAAGTACAAGCCCATTTGTAGTTAAGAATTATTTTAAGTGCCCATTTATTATACAATAATTATCATGCTGCGAATAACCCACTCGACAACAAACAAATAATTATAATAGTATAATACTATTATATTATATATAAAAAAATGGTAAAAATACATAATCGTATTTTTACCATTTTTTTATAAAAAAAATTATCTATTATTTTTTTGTCAACTTCAACATAAGATTATAGGTTTATTACCATAAAATGAATAACTTATTTCAATGATTGCCCTTTGAAAGCTCAAATAACATAGGCACATAGTTATTCGTAACTAGAAAATATGAAGACGGAAACAATAATAATAATAAACTTTTATTGCACATAAAACATATTACAAGGGAAAACATGGACAGAACAAAAAGTGTACAAATAAGGCGTCTTATTACTAAAAAGCAATTTCTTCCAGACAACCTTCAGAAGAGGATACTTTATTAATAATGATTAATTGGGCTGTGCAAAAGTTAGAACCTAAGTTATATAAAAATAATAAAATACAATAAATATAATTTCAAAACATACATACACAAATACATACATATAAACAGTATCTACGCATATACCTTGGATGAAATATTATATACATACATTCACATAAGTGCTATCAAACTATAAGAAGAGAAAGAAAAAGAAGAGAAAATTAAAATTCCGGTGTCAAGTATGAAGTATTACGGGGGAATTAGAGACAGGAAATATGGTTTAACACGAGATTTGAAAATAGGCAAGGATTGAGAATTTTGAATAGATACGGGAAGAGAATTCCATATAGTATGGAGCGAACAACGAAAGATTTGAAAAATAACTGGTGGAATGTGAAGGGACAGTAAGATGAAGTTTCCGGCAAGATCGCGAGTTCTCACTTTTAGAAGAAGAAGAAAATTAAAGAATACCTTGAGGTAAGGTGGAGAACACGGATTGAATAAAATATTGTAAAGAAGAGAAAGAATATGTAGATCGCGTCGTCGACGCACATAGTTATTCTAACTAGAAATATGAAGTCGGAAACAAATTAACATTAAAACTCGACCAATAATAACCCGTAAACATGAAACTGGGCAGTGCCTGTTGACAGTTTTGACTATACGAATCATTTGTTTCTAATGCATTGGAAAGCTGGTACGTGGCTCGTACCCTGTAACCCGTACACGTCCGTGGCATACGTGACGTCGGCCAAAAACGGGCAACGTTTCATTGTCAGTGTCACTCGACCATTGACTGTTTTACTGTTAGTAACAGCCTTTTTCTATCTCCCCTCCGTATATGTCGGCGAACGCGTCTTCCATATTCATTTCACAAGTGAAAGAGCAGGATCGGTCACGGACGGTTCGTCATACAATTTTTCCTCTTTAAAACTATTGCTCGTTAGAAGAAGATAATAGTTGAAATCTGCGTTGTAATTTGTTAGTTAACTTTACCGGATAATTTACAACAGTTTCTTGTGTTCAAACCAAAGTTTCCAATTTAGGATATCAAGATATTATACAGTGCAAGGGGGTTAACCGCCATCCCTTAAAACCGTATTAATATAATGACACGTCAGCATTTTCGTACCAGAAATGGCGATGTGATATTATTGTAATGATGTTGTAAGAGATGGCGGTCACCTTTTTAATCACGAGCATTTACAATCAAGTCATTAGGATTTGTCTTTGTGTATTATATAAATTGTTGCTTTATGTTTTCCTTTGGTAAAAATATTTTTATAGACAAAAGGAATAAAGAAAGGAGGTTATAGGTTTAGAACGTGTTATCGAAGTAAGTAGTAAAGGGCTCTGGACACGTAGTGATGAGACAGACCAGATGTTGCGAAAGATTACGGTGTTAGGGAAAGTGATTGACGTTAAGTGATGCATTCGTTTGTTTTGGTAGTTATCTCGACCTTTCGGTCAATACAATAGATACATTCTACGCGATACGTTCAATGGTAAGGCTGTCAAATGTTGATCAAACGTTAGGCAAGGGCGTTAATGTAAAAACATACGACGAGGAAGCCCTACAAACAGTTTATTCTCAGTACAACTAGTTTCCAACAGTAGGCTTCCTATTTTCTAACAAGTTTTACTTCTGTCAATAGAAACTCAATTCGTTCCGGTCTTCTTTAATGTCATTTTACAATGTAACGCTATGAGAAAATACCATCTCGCCTTAAAACTTTTAAAATTATCATCATTTCACAAACGTAATTATTTGCTAATGATACTTTAGCCTTTTCAAAGACGTATTGAGCTGTTTATTCCGGTAGACATCTGGAAGTCATTATATAACGGTAGTCTTAGTGTAAGTAAGCCAGTAAGAAATTCTTAGACGTTGTGCAGCACCACAAGCACCTATTGGTCGGTAGACTAAGCGCATAACACGATTTATCGCTACAGTATTTATATCATCCACCCACCATAGATTCAACGTATTTCAGTGCCCTCTGGTATTGCAAATGTACATAGTCGGCGGTGTCATTTACCATCAGATGAGCCGTTTGCTCGTTTGCCATCTATAGCATAAAAAAGAGCCCTCGTTAAATGACGCGGCCTAATCTCACCATAACCACGTTGTGTGTGAGGTCCATGAACTGAATCATCAACAAACATTTTTTGAGTATTTGAACAAATCATGCATTTTTATCACAACACACATGCACTTTTTGTTTATCCACTCGTTTAGTCACGCCGAACGTGACCCCAACAAGTAAAAGTTGCAAAGATTTCCCTGATCTTAGTCAGACATTTTATGTAGTGACGTCACACGTTTGGTTTCGAAAGCACAGCAATCCAGTTACAAAACGCATTAAATCAACTTAGTTCAAAGTTTACTATTTACCTGGATTGGTTTCAGTCATATGTAACTATAAAATAACGAACTATCTCTCCTGAACAGTTTTGATGGAATTTTCGAACTTTTGGTATTTATGTCACAAAATAGTGATTTATCCGATTCATACCGCCAAAGCAATGGTTCTACATAAAGTTTTGATACAGGACCGGCTATCACAAATGCAACAACTTTTGACATAGCACTGAAACCCCAAATTAGTTTACCTTTTGTGTATCCACGCACTTCCTCCAATAGAGGATGCGACAATATAGATCTATAGGTAGTTTGAGCCCCTTTTATGGAAAGTAGCGAGTATTTATTATTAGCACCGTCGCGTTCATTGAACTGACACCGTTAGTTGGTTGGTACCGAGCTCTCGCTTCTGCTCGTATATAAGTATGTATGTACTGACACAAATTACAATTTGCCAATAGGCCGCTGTTTAAGCATAGGTGTAGGAATGGTTTGTAATGGTCTACTTAACCTGCAGACGTAATTTTGGGAATTCATACAAAAAATAAGGCTAGATAGGTGGATGCATTTGTGATAAGTCATTTTCTACCCGACTGTCGAAGGAGGGCAATGTTTTTGAGATAAGCAAATTAGCGATAAAAGGGCAGGTAGGTATATAAATCTGTGGTTATAGATGTTTGTTACATGATATCTTATAGTAGCTCATGAGCATTCTCATAAGAAATACAAGTAGGGTAGGGTTCCATAGCTCCTTATATTTGCTTAACTTAAAATATGCAGGTGTGTCTCAACTTGCATTGAGTACTTACGTTATATCTGAAATATATAAATGTACTTTAATTATGCGTACTGCAAATAATTGGAATTTATAGAATGATTTGCCTGCGTCTGTGTTACCGACCACACAACCCTGTGGAATTGAAGAAGCGAGTGAATATGCTTTTTTTGGGCAAGTTCGCTCCATCATAGTCTGTGCTTAAAAGCAAGTCCAGCCCAATAATAAAAAATATATCCACCAACATTCACACAGCGACATCTTGCCCCGAACTAAGCATCTAGCCTGTAATATGGGTACTAAACAACGGATAAACATACTTATATAGGTTTTTATAAATACATGCACACAAATATTTGTACCGCCCGGAACCCTCGGTGTAATATAGTCAATACACCATATTAAGGGACCGTAATTTGCAATTTTCCTATTTATTTACATAGACAGCAAACTTTTATCGGCTTAGAAACAGTAAATGTACTCAGTGAGATAATAGCACTTCGGTGAGCATTGTTTTGCTGTTTCGCGCGTTTTTCCCCGCTGCATGCTGCGCCGCCATCTTGTTTTCCGGGGAAGCGTGCGCACGGAACCAATTTGTTTTATGGCAAAAGTGAAAATGTCGAGATGGTTGAATGTACGCGCTAAACAATATTGCGGTTTTTTGCCTCGGTCCTAATGACTGTGTTTGCACGTCATAGTGATTCCATTTTATCCTATAACTTTCAATTGTGTACAAGATAAAAGTTTTACGCGAAACTAACTTATGTAGGTTGCTCATAAAGTTAGGTGCCAACTTGATTTTATATAACAGAACAGGTACAATAATCTATGGCAGGTAGTCAGATCAAAATAAGTAGCTAGTATTAACATGGGCACTGTTGAGTGTTTTTTTTACACAGCGCCATCTAGCTCCAAATATAAGCAATGAGTTTATGTCCTAGGGGTTAAAAAGTGGGTGTCGTATGTTTTAATTAATGCACATAAAGAGCTTTTTCAAGACAAGGGCTTTTAGTCAATGTTGTAAAAAAGTATGGTTCCGTGATATGTTCACAAAACAATGGAAAAAAGTGTTCCGAACGCAGTGACAACACACGTACACATATTTCGAATGAGCGTATATTTACCTAAGCAAAAGAGTACAAACTCTCTTCGGTTCGTTTTTGAGGCACGGATGGCGTATCTACCTTTATATATACAGAATGTCATTGTTTTTAGTTGGATATATAAGAAAAATCTAGCAAAAACAACATACGTTTATTCATTAGCGGGGCAAGTATGATGGTACACGAGTAAAAATATTAATGTTTTTTTTGTGTGACGCTAACGCAGGATTTAACTACAAGACAAATCATCTTTTAATATCTATTTAAATACCGTAACCAATAATTCTGACATACGCCATTTTGTTTTATCCACCTGTCAAACAGCAACGCATAGCGTGACAAACTAATTTGTAATTTGAACCAGTTTCATGCGCCACTTTTTTAACACGCTGTGTTTTTTTAACACAAACGGTTGACATATATTTTTTTTGACAACAATTAATATTCATTACAATTACAATTAGTATACTTTAATGGTAGATACAATTTGCCTATAAAATTTAAATTTGGTCATTTACATCCATTATTATTATATTGTATTAGAACAAAACGAAAAGATATTGCTCAAATAATTCATAGACGACGCGCCACAGTTTTGTCTTGTTACATTTGTATTTGTCATATTTTTCTATTCTCAATTTTAATCATACGTCAGCTGTTTCTTACGTTCACTAAACATAATAATAATCACAAATTTTATATCCAACCATATACTATATAATTGTAGCTTTTACAAATACTCGTATATGCTGCACATTATTTGAATTTTAAAGCCGTTATTAATTTTACGTGTTTAATTATAATATAATATAGAATTGTTTATCAACGATATAACGTGGAAGCGATAGTAAATAGATACTATCGCTTCTACGTACCTATAGAGGTACCACATTTTTTGTGATCGATTAAACTCGGCGACTGTAACATTATATTATTAGATAACGACCCATACGGCGACTGCAGAGCTACTATGAACTGCGACGCAAAGCAATAATTTCCCGTAAAGTTTTATTAGGCTATCACCCACCCAGCTGTTCCGATACATAGTCGTCCGTTAGAACAAGCGGCGCGGAAGCCTGTTCAATGTAACCGGGTTGTTGAATCACTTCACAAAACTGTAGCTAAACTCAATCGCTGTGTATATACTATTAATACGTATTTATTTATTATATAAATGCTATGTATAGTATACCCAAGTCCTGTCAGTATATCGGCGTTGTTATGGTGACGATGTCAAATGGTGGAGTAGTACCTCCTGAGTAACCAATTGGCTGCTCTGTTTTAAAAAGTTTTTTTTTAAACTTATGCCTTTCTCATTGTTATTAAATTTATGCAGCCGTGCTCTAATTATGTAGTCTGCAAATTATTTGTGTTTATGTCTATATTTAGTAGGCCAGTATACTTGCGTCATAAATATTTATTTGTGAATAGGATCTTTGAACAAAAATGACACGTGAAATTACCGTCTAATGTTATTTGTCTTATGTTTTCGTGCTATCTGGCAGTTGTTGCCTCAGTTTCGTAATACAAAAGTAATATAGCAAAACTTGTATAATAATGCGAATACTTAACGTATAAATCATACTTTGCTGTATTTATTACTAGTAGTATTTAATTTGTTATATTTTATTACTGAAGTTTCAACAGAGAAACCCGCTCTGTTGCAATAGTTCACTTTCCAAATAAAACCTGGACTTTTGTCTTAGCAAAGCAAAATACCTATGTAGTACAAAACTTGTTTCGCTATTTGAGTTTGGTAACAAGTGATTAAACTAGTACATGTCTTATTTGCTTAATGAAATAACAGGTTCAAAAATGCAGTCCAGATTAAATGTTTAAGGTTAGCTAACCTTCCTGCCAATTACAAATTGTAACCGGCTTAAAAAGCAGTTCTGTAAAGGCTTCTTTAAAGTTATTTTAATTGACATTTTTACTGTATTATTGTGGGGAAATACTTAACTATTGATACAGTATATACTGATCATCGTTTATTTTCGGGTTTGTGCTTGTGAATACGATGGAGTCAAAGGCATCCGTTCTAAAAAGGCTTGATTTATGAACCATGAGAATAGCTTTGTCGATTTGAACCAAAACTATTAAAGGCAGTGCCGGATTCTCACAGCAATTACCGGTTATATTTACGGTCTTCCATATTCTTTTGATAAAAAACTTCTACCTGCTCAGTTGAGTCACCCAATCGCTTTTGTAGTCGACGTAATCCGTGAACACAGTCTAGGAGACAACCTCTCATTGTATTGCAGATTTGTACCATCTTCCTTGTTTCCGCAAGAATGTTGTTTGTACTATTTTACAGAGTCGAGTTCTCGGAGATCGCGTTATAATAATAAACAAAGGATATTTTACAGTTTACAGCTAAAGCCCAAAAAAGTTATTGATGGATCACCAATGGTGTTCATGAACAAGTTACAGCTTGTAGCAGGTACCTATACGCTGAAGTATGATATGAATTTTGAGATAAAAATATTAGTTTATTGTTTATCTAAGAATAGTACTAATTAGATCAATTTATACTATTCATTAGTCGTTCGTCTTTCACGTCAACACGGAAAAATGAATAGACATGATTTTTAAAGGAAGTGTAAAGTAACATAGGCTAATTTTTGTCTAATCGTAACGCCCCCTGTGTTTCGAACATTCCGCAATTTTTGACGTAGCAATCTAAAAATTGGTATGGGACTATTTGTTTTTGTCATATTATAATTGTGTCATATGAATTTTTGCATTTTCCCAGGAAGAAAGCTAAAACTCGATGGAAAACGTATAATAACATCTACAGCAGCGTAAAAAATATTGTTTTCGTAGCCGGGAAAGGGGAACCGTGTTACCCCGAATGTAACGGTAGCAAAAGCTTGTCTGTCATAATAATGTTGAGTGTTTGATTAAAGTCAAGTGAATAGTTTGATGCAAGGTACTATACCGTTTGGATATAGTAGTCCGTGATTATGTTATATTAACTATGTTCACTGTCCATGTTAGTTTAGTAGCCGGAATATTGAACATCGTGATGGCACAACAGAGGCTGCAGTTCCCTTGAGAAATGTCATGTTATATTGCCCTATACGCTTCAACTTAATGAAGTAGACACAATCAGAAGTACCTACATTGGGTATCATCACTAAGTGGTTAACAACTAAATTAGTAAACAAATTAATGGAATGCCATTTGATATGATTCGTCCAGCGAATTTTTTTAGAGTGATGTCAGTGATGAGCATCGCCAGTCGCCAACCGGTTTGGCGATTTTGCATGCAGCTATGGTAACGGTCTTGTCGGAAAAATATAGACAGACTTTTTATTTTTGTAGGGTATTAGGTTATATTTGTTACCGTTTATGAACTGACTTATTAAATCCCAGATATTTAGCAGATACTAGGCGATATCAAGGTGTTAAGTTATGATACTTAGACGGTCCGATTAGATAGTGTATAATTTTATTAACATGAGTTTGTAATATTTACCAATTGCAGTTATTTTTTATGCACGAATGATAAATGTTTAGGAAACTAAATTTAAACTTATAATACTGGTATACTCAGGATTTTTAATGGCAATATAGGATGTAATGGAGCATGGTCACTTCTAAATGTACAATCGAGGCTCTTGGATTATAAATGTGTTCTTCGCAATTCTCAGCGTGGCATTTAGTACGCTTCATTAAGTTTATTCATTAAGTTTTTGGCTGGCTAAAATAAATTCCAGCAAAACCAATACGAAGTCAGAGTGCTCCTTAGTTTTTTTATCTCTTATTTAGAAAAAGCTGTGTTCCTAGCCAGTTGAATAGGGCTAACGAGACAGACGCGTACGATGCCCACAGTTTCGCGGCCCGGAAATGCCTCGCCTTTCGCATTTAGAGCACTTTATTTTTTATTTTTTTCACCTATGTGTAATGTTGCACTTTTCGCTTCGTTTCATTCTATTTATAATTGCAGCTTCATTCATTCTAAATCTATCTGCTTCAGAGTGGAGATTTATTCCGCATTATTCGCCATTTTCTACAACAAATGACTGTTACATTTTTATATACTTATTATATTTTGTATTTATTTAGGTGATTATAAGTAATACCAGTAATACTAAACACGTGGATCATTGTAATCTTTAAATAGGTACAAATTATTATTATTACTAAACGATGTCGTGTGGACAACTATAGGCTTCTAAAATATTCACGCGAAATAGATAAGAGCTTTTAGGATTCCACAGAGTCAAATCTTTATATGCAGATGACGTAACGTTGGACTGTTTCTATGAATAAAAATATACGTATGTTTTTTGTACATAGAATGCTTTGTTGTTACAAGGTCTATTAAGTCACGTTTCATAAATATAAGAAATCTTGTTCGTTAATATTCTCCTATTTATTTAGTGAGCTGTTTTAAAGCAAACATCACGTATATAAAGTTCATCATGTCAAAAATAGTAGAAGAATAGGGATAGAATAGGGATAAGGATGTGCTTTAGAAATGTTTTATGAAGTGCTAATTCTAATCCCTGGAATGAATCGTTTAAACATACTCGTATTACACAAACAAAATGGAATATTTTAAAGTCCGTTATTTCTGATCGGAGTGGTTGTTTGGGCTTGCTTAAGAGTGAACTAACTTTATTTATTGTGAAATGCATAAAAGTAACAATAATAATCCGCCTAGATATAGCAGGATCAAGGCCGATTAATTTATAAGTCAGTTGCATTGATACATTTCACCATCGTAGGCACACCTCGGAAAAACTAGTGAATTTATCTATATTACAACAGATATATAAATCGCGCGATGAAATAGTTAACAATCCAGTTATGTTCGAAAATATTTAGTGATATTTCCAGGCCTTTGTAATGAGAGCGTATTTGCAATTAAGGGCTTTCAAAGAATTTCTATGCTCTCCGGTTCTGTTACTAGCCTTCAGGTAAACCGCTATACATAAAAAGACATATGAAATTACGTTCTTCATTATATTCGCACTGACATACGTTTTGCAATATTTGGTTGTGCAACTAACCAGTCCTAAATACTCATTTTAAAAGCCCAACCACGATTGATTATAAATAGTGGCCTAAACATTAAATAAATAATGCTAGAGTGAAATAATTAGAGCAATAAGTTCAGCCTTAATACTTCGATTAAAACAGTAACGATTGTTCAGCTATTAAATGACCGGCATCTAGCCCTCATAAACCTGTGTAATCTGTGTTCACGAACCTTTTGTTAAAAAGGGCAGAAAAATCAGTGTTGTGGAAAATAAGAGGTCAAAGCTACATTAAGTTTTTAAATGACTTGAAATGATGTATATTTTTTTACATAATTAGATTCCTAAAAAACGGTAATAACTTCTTTAGGTCTTCATTTTGTCAAGATTTTTGTGTTCTGTGTAACTTTTCAATATAAAGTACCTATTGTATGTAAATATGTGAACATTATTTGAAACATGTATATAATCTTCTACATTATAATACATTACGTATTCTAGAACGAGACTCAACGTTGATCTTTACTTAAATTGAGTTAGAAAGGGATAGTGCTATTTATCGTTTAACGCGTTATCCTTTTCTCACTTTACTTAAGTCAAAATAAAAAAAAATAGTTTAGGCTATATATATAAAATATTTGTCAGTTTACTCACATATTACTACATAAATAATCTATTTTACCTTTACATCTTAATAAGAAACAATAAATAATTAAAATGTGCTTTCTAATTGTAAAATGAGTCATCAATCCAATCTAAACAATTAAACCAAAGCACGGTTTGTCGGTTGCATAATACGCAAACAATTATTTACAGAAAGTGTCGACGTAGAACCATTCATCGGTGTCAAATTGATTACTTTTAAATGAATTTCGAGGTAAGACTGAGGTACTTAAAAACAATATTGCTTTGCTATAAGCTTTGTAGATTAAAAAGGAAATGGTTTTCGTCTTTCGTGTCCCCTCAAAAGAAAGAAATCGTTCTCATCATGTGATTCTTCGAGCCTGCGAAAAGCCACTGCACCACCACCACAGCGTTAGGATTTTAATTAAGATTAAATCCTTTTCTATTTTTTTCCTGTCTTCTAAAAACAGTTATGTTTTTAGCGTAGTAGGATTGTTGTGTCTATGGTTGACCAGCCTTTTCTTCAACCAAGTCTTTTTCCGTCACTGGATTGCGTTCTTTCTGCCAGTTTCAGTGTCCTTAAAGTGGGAATATGAATTCCTATTATGAACCTGTATTAAACAACTCTTAATTTGTTCGGAGTTGGTTAAACTTGGTAAAAACGTTGAGATTCCGTAGTTTGTTCTACTTTGAACTAGTTTTGGTTATTCGACGTTAAAATCCTTTTAGATATTAATTTAAACATTTCAATGTATTACCATTTATAACAGATATTATCTTTTTATGTTTGCTGATTATTTACACTAAAAAGTTGGTTAGAAGAAGCCGAATTTTAATAATTAATAAATAAAAATAAACATAATTATGATGTTACATTCAATTACATTTGGAGACAATACGCTATAAATGTAAGTGTCTAAAATGTTTTACTAAGCTCATTTATGACGCCCTACCACAGGTGCTATGGAGTTGTAAGAAACAATTTCATGCTGAACACAGTTACGAAGAGTTATTTCTACATGGATTTTTACGAAGTTCCCAACATGCCACTGCCGCGTTATTTGTAGCATGTCGCCCAGTTATTTTTATTATTTTGTTCTTATCCAAATATTTATATTAATTACTAGGTGGTAGATTCGATACTGATTCGTCTAGGTAGGTTAAACCGTGAATTAGTAGAGCTTTGCACTTCTGTGTTTCGGGATGAGGGAACTGTTTCTAGTAAAATTGCCGGGTATGTTGATGGAAGTGAATGACTACCAACTGTTATTTAGTTAGGATGTTTTGTAAACTGCTGAACTATGGGCCTACTGAACGACAGCATAACGTTTTTTGGATCTAGCAGAATCTATATGTGAAATACGAGAGCGCTGCCACCTTATCTGTTGAATATTTTATCCCTAAGTTGCCTGTTACTGTATACGCGGGAATAGTAGAGGTTGTAAATGTTCTAATATGCCATCGATCTATTTCTTTTTTTTTCCAAGTGAAAATTTGTCAAGAAGGATAGACGTACCAATACCAGTTATGAAATGATGTGCGGTCTTGCACATAATGTTCCAGTTACAAAATTTTGTGATTAATTATTGTTATGTGTGGGTTAATGACAAAACTCTGTAACAAAACTAAACAATGATATAGTTTTTCCGCTCGTCTCGAAGATGCTACTTATTCCGAACCGGTGGTAGACATAAAAATATATAATAATAATTGACCATTCAAAAGTATCTGAAAACAAATTTGAGTTTGAATTATTCTTACACTCGAGCATGTATTTAGTGCGTTGCGTAAAAATACTTTGATTTTTGTCATATGCGAACTAGAGTAAGACTTAACGAGGATATACGAAGATAGGGCGAATTTTCCAATGAATCTTAAAGTGCATATTCAGTATCATCAATAAAGTTGGTTTTCCGTAGTTTGCAGTACATTGACGTAGGCGGTTGCGTATTCAGCTCGCGACATATGGAATGAATAGGGGTGGTAGTTGGTACATTGAATTTATAATTATTTAAAATCTTACTTATATACAAGGAATGTGTTTATAAGTAGGCCTGTGTATTTTTTGGGAATAAAATATTACGTAAAGTAAAAAATAATAGTTTTTATTTACTAATAAAATTACAAATAAATCTTACCAAGATTTTGTATCATTGTTTAATTGACCGTATAATACCTAGTCTCTGGTCCTTTATCACCACGCGGACAAAAATTGGACGGAACGCAATACACTGCCGAATTAACTATTATTATTATTTAATTTATATTATTTAATATATATTTCAGTTACCTATTTTTGGATTCTACTAAACATTTTTGTATATTTTTCATATATCCGAAACAGTAATTTAAAAAGTAAAATTATTATGGCGGTGTATCAGGAGAGATTGATCTACCTGACGACCTTGTATTCAGTTTCCGACGGTTTAAAGCTTAAGCCGTTATCATAACAAAAAATAAATAAACACCGAGCAACACTATTTCTGTCACGTAGTCACGTTATTTTCGGTTAAGTTCACAAAACAGCATGCAAAAAATATATTTTCTATATTAATGCCTTGAGTCAACCTTTTATGCAACTCCAAGACGCTTGCAAAGCAAACGTCCGCGACGTGCAGACAATATACTATAGTATGTTTCTTTAAATGTTAGATTGGCATTGTGTCTTCTCAGTTAGAGGACAATGAATATTGCACACATAAAGGTAAGGCTCAAAATGTAACAAAGAAAAATAGATACTGTTAGTCATCAATATTTGTGTTTAAATTGTCTAATGTATTTATGTAAACATGTTCTAACATTTAAGTGTCGCCATCTTTGATTTGAAGACAATGTTAATAGTTGGTCTTAAAGCTTCCGGTTAGTATTAGCTTTTCGTAGATTTTATAAAATTACTGTATTATATTAAACTGAGTTGACAAATGGCTTATGCTTGTATTAAAATATTTTGTAACAATTGTATCGAATGTAAAAGTCTCAATATAACATTTATTCAAACGGAAAGTGGTGCAGTGGCGCCACCTTTATGAATACTTTTGTTGATTATTTGGTAAAGTTATATGTTGACTTCGATAAAAGGGTATAAATACTGATTGTAAGCATGCAGTTGCTGAATTCTCTTGTAATTGTGAAAGAATAACAGCTCTTGTGGAAATTGTTTATTGTTTCTTTTACATTTATCAATACCTAGTTCCATACTAAGCAGTAAGCAACTCAACGACAAATTCTTTTATTGGCATTAAAACTATATTATATTATATAGTTTCTGAGTGAGATCTGAGTGATCGTCAGTACGGTTTTCGCCGTGATCGGTCCACTGGTGATCTTCTCGCGTATGTCACTCACCTATGGGCGAAACCATTGAAAACACGGTGAAGCTCTCGCTGTTTCTCTTGACATCTCGAAAGCATTTGATAGGGTGTGCATGACAGTCTCAAAAGCAACTTCATCATATGGTATACCTGCAACACTGTGTGACTGGATATCCGACTTCCTGAGTGAACGTTTATAAGAGTGGTCATTGACGGCTGCTCTTCTGACTTATTAGCTTTAAATGCCGGTGTTCCTCAGGGGTCTGTTCTGTCTGCAACACTCTTCCTACTGCATCAACGATCTGTTGTGCCCAGGTATCTTTGGATACGCAGACGATAGCACTGTTACAGAGAGATACACATCCAGTTCCCGCGCCAGTGTCGCTGAGACCGAGTCCCTTAGAGAAGCTATGGTGGAGAGGTTGAATTTAAAGTTAAAAGCTGTGTCCGACTGGGGTGAAGCTAACCTTGTCGAATTCAATGCCAGCAAAACCAGGCGTGTCTGTTTTCCGCAAACGGAGTCCTTTTAACTTGACCCTCCTTCCTAAATATACCGATACCGATAAAGAACACCTTGAGCTCCTAGGTATGGATTTCTCTTCCAACCTCAACTTCGGAAGTTCTATTGAGTCTAAAGCCAAATCGCTGCCAAAAAACTTGGCATCTCTCTAAGGTTCGGCGATACTTCACCGGAACAGTTGCTCCACTTGTATCAAGCACAAGTTCGGTCGTGTATGGAGTATTGCTGCCACTTTGGGATGGCTCTGCCAAATATCAGCTAAACGCTTTGGACTCGGTGGACCGAAGAGCCAGGAAACTCATAGGCGACAATACGCTCGTTGGACCAAACTCCAGAGTTTGGAGCATCGGCGTAGAGTCGCCTGTCTGTCGGTTTTTTTAAGGTGTATTTTGGAGAGTGCGCGCAGGCACTTCACAGCTTGATTACCACCCTCCACTTTTACACAGGACCACAAGACGCCGGGAGTGCTTTCATCCCCATGTGGTTGACTTTCCGGCAATTCGCACAAGCGGTTCTCTGCGTCTTTTTTGGTTCGCACAGTTCGGGAGTGGAACGATCTTCTGCTTCTGTGTTTCCAGAGGCTTATAACCTCGGTGTATTCAAGGCCAGAGTGTAGGCATTTTCTGGGTAAACGTGTAACATCATAGGCCTCGTCATCGCTTACCATCAGGCGAGTCTGAGGTCAACGTAAACCATAGATAATAAAAAAAAAAAAAAATAAAAAAAATATAAGACGGCACAAGTTTTTGTTTTAAATTATTTCTATTTGAAATATCTTCTAAAACTCAATAGAATCCATTTTGAAATTGAATCTGATTTTGATATTTATCATTTTCACCGAACTCCCCAAAGCTATGTGGGAATATCTGTGCCTTACTATGGATAGAAATCAGCTTGTTGATTGATTGAATAATTAAATTTTAGGCATTACTTATCAAATTTTCACTTCAACGACTTTACTGCGAAACAAACCTGGATCATTATAGCTGATATAAAGATTTCTATATGTTACGACTTAGTTTATATTCAAGCAGTGTTGGAAAGTGGCGATATCGTCAGATTCTTAGCCGAGTAACTACGTACTGTTCCGATTTATTATTCTGGCAGTGGCCGGGTTACGACCGTGGAATAATAAAGCTGGTGACTTCAAATCCGAAGTGCAGAAAGATTTAGCTCAACAATTACTAACAGATTTTGCGTAATCGTTGAAATTTCTGTCATTTTACCTTTCACTGCGGTAAAATCCCTATCTTTTCAATCAAAATTTGGTACTTGGAATTGGGTAGTGTTAAAATAATGTTGATCTTGATAGTATTCATAGTAATGCAATAGACAACATGCAAATGTAATATAAATGAATATTTTGATATTAAAATGTTAAAATAACATAAAAGAAGGGACGCCGCAAGGTTTATATTTTAATTAACGCTGCTTTTTTTTTTTAATAATTACGAATTGAAATTACTTGAAACGGAACGTATATTAAAACACCAATCACTGTCATTTACGTCATCTATGTATGACATATTATTTTGAGGTTAAAGGTTTAGTAAAAAGTGAACATTAAAACGACAAAATCGGCATTTTTCGAATAAAAATGGAATTTGGACTTAAAGCAGACACCAGGAAACTACCAAAGTTAATGTTGACATGGCTGTAATTTATTTTTGTCGGAGGTGAGTTTTACAAACCGCAATAAGCCTGATGCGAAATATGGACTTATTACGGTACTTTATTGAAATATCAAAGCATAATGTCTACTGATAATCTAGAAATGATTATTTTTTCATAACCAAACATCAAAATGAAAGTAGTGAGCAAAAAAAGCTTATATTTTAACTCCTACAGTGTGACCAGAAACTGCTTGAAAAGGCTGCCCTGAGGATTTCCACATGGAACTGACCTGTGCAGTTCTCATCCATGGCTTTACACTACACTCTAAAGATGAACCAGGAACAAAGAAGAAATAATAATAATTTCCTTTGTTTTAGAAAAATCATTTTATTTATATCATAAATGTGTAAGTTTGTATGTTTTTGTGTCTGTTATATAATAAATCAATATTAAACTTGGTGTATTTTCAATGCTTACAAGAATTTTATATTTTTTTATTATTATTGCTGATTTAGGTGTCAAAGGCATTATTCTGTTTTAGCATTAAAAAATATGGGGTACGAGAATCTGTATTTACACAAAGCTTTTAAACTTTTTAACATGATTCCTTATTTTTACAATAAAAAGTTATTGTATTTGTATTAGGTAGGTAAATATGTTTGTCTTTCATACAAGCAGATTAAGATTAACAAGTATATTTCTAACACCAAAGTCGTCTTCACCGCATTGAAAAATAGTTTGAGGAATAATTCATTCGTCTTCACAGCTCGAAATCTCTTTTTTCCCGGTTTTGTGTCAGTCAAAAACAATAATATGATTGTTATTAGATGAACACATTGGCAGAAATTATGGTCAACACGGCTTTTTTCCGAAGTATCAATGCATAAATCCTTAAATTATCAGCCATTAAACATTCTTATAAATTAGGTTTCTACTCGACAGTCGAGAAAAAAATGCAAAAGTATGAAAGTCCTTGAAGAAAAGGAGGTACATTTACATATCTGACGTCAAACGTCACGCAAGCCTGTTTTGGCACGAAATTTGAAGTTGTCAATTTCAAACCGCATTTTTTTTGCAGAAAATGACAGTTTCTTGATTTTTAAATATACTTGTGGTCTATTCCAAATGTAGTTCTTTAAAATAAACACAAAAATAAAATTTGTGCATCTTCCCTATTATGAATTTTCGAATGCTAATTTTTAATAAATAAACTTTGAATCCTTTAACTAGTAATGTTAACGATTAAGAAAATGTCAATATTTGTAGTGGCATTCTTATTTCTTGTGTACCTATCTAATTGATATTAATACATAGTTTAATAAAATATTGCCAATTTTTTTCTGTGGTTTTCTTCCTGTAAATTTTATTATCAGCCAGGCAGGGTTATATTAGTTATTTTTTTTGCATGATTAGCGCATTTATGTATGTATAGTTTATGTATTTTATATTGATTCTCTTGATTGTTTTTTGTATATTTTATATAAAATCAACATGAATATATTTGTTTTATGCTTTTTTAAACGTTCATGTTATACAAAGAAAAATCCAATTATTGATGTACATACGGTAACAACAGACTTTGGAAAAAACACACCACATTGTTGACGACTTTATGAGAAAGGTACGAAACAGTATAAGTACTGACACATGATTATTAATTCGTTATCTTGGTAACGTTGTTTGTTTAACATTATGTAAGAAAAGTGTACTTAAGAAGTATAACAACTAACAATCGAAGGAAGAATAAAAAGGAGTACATATCGACGCAGCTCATAAAGCAAAACAACAGTTTAAGTACGCAAAGTTGCAGTTTGCTGCACATACGTATTTTTCAATAAAAATACACATAGAAAATATGTAGAAATCAACACGTAAATGGGCTAGCAGTCACGTCGCACATATAGTTACTCGTACTGTATAACTGATACGTGAGAATATTTTGTATTATCTATATTTATTTACGTATGACGGACACAGATATTTGCTGATTTAAAATTATAGTATGGTGCGTGTGCGGCGGTTTTACTGCTAGTGTGAAATTGGTAAGCAAGTGTTAAATTACAAGATATCACGTAACTATTAATTATACGACGACCTACAAATAGGGAAGTTGAATGAATTAAAGATTTACGTAACCATTATCTCTCAGTAGTATTCAGTACTTTCTCACGCTATTAGATTTATGGGCGTTATATTATTTATTTGCAATTAATTGAGACTTTATAGTTTCCCTTGGGATGTAAGGGATATCAGTACATTTTAAGG
>PQWD01011564.1:0-31980 GCA_019425675.1 Leucinodes orbonalis | reverse complement strand
ATTTATTGGATTGTAGAAAAATTAGGAATAAAGAAATTGGTAAAATCAGGTAAATTTGTATAAAATGTTATTATCATATTACTGATAACATGTACTTATTATGTTATTGATTGATTGATCTGAAATTAAAAGCATTCAAAGTACATGGGATTGCAATATACATATAATTTATTACAATCCCACGTACCGCTTCCTGTACCAGTTTCTGCATGACACCATATGGTAAGTAAATTCCACTCATTGGTCGTGGTGTCACGCGAGACAATGTGTGTTCGTTAACTACTAAGTTTATTTGGAATGCAAATAGATAACGACAACGTTATTGCCATCTTTATTTCTCTAAAAGTTATGAATAAAATTGTTTAGAAAATATGAAATTGAAATTATTCAGGTCCTTTCATGTGTTCATTTTATTGTAATCAGGGAAAGATCGGCTGACACAGACGGTGACTACCCCCCTCAATTTACGATGCGACTAAGAGACAGACGAGTGCAGGCTACTTACCCAGTTCGACTGACTTGCCAGGTTGTGGGAAGTCCACCTCCAGCGATCACTTGGTTCAAGGATGGGGAAGAAGTAATATTTGATAGTAAGTATATCATCATTAGACTCAATGGCGTGGACCTCCGATCTGAATTGTGCTGGTTCAAATCCCGCCACGTACTCGTGGCGGACCAATGTTTTTCCGAATGTATATTTATCCGAGTTCTTACGGTGAACAAAACATTGTGGGAAAACCTGCGCACGCCTACGAACAAAAAATGTGCGTGAAGTCGGCCAATCCGTACTGGGCCGTGTGGACTTCTAAGGCCTAATCGTCGCCTTTACGGGTAGGCTCGTGCCCTCGGTGGGGACGTATAATAAGCTGATGATGATGATATCATCACCTATAACGTGCCGCTCCAGTAACACACGCAGTGTGGCTATGAAGAGTTTTGGCAGTAACCCACCACGTGGGCGCTTAACAATGCTTACAACTTTTAAATAGTAATAATAGTTAATCGCTGTAGCAAGCAATACATCGTTGCTACCAAATTCGGATCAATTTGGAGTTAAATGGATGCCTTTTATTTGGGGTTTAATAAGTTGATTCATGTCTAGTGGTTTTTTTTAATGTGTAGATGACCAAGTTTATAAGATGGCTATACATGAATTTTAATTGTATTAAAAGTAATTGTATTTCAACATCATTATATTCCTATATTTTTACTGAATATGGGAAACGGCTGTACCATCACGTAGCAAACTATGGTCCCTCCACTTCTACAATCACCCCAGGTTTAAACATTAGGATACCAATACAGGTTTGATCTACAGGTCGGCACACCAAGTCCCAAGATGAGCACTTCCACACACTGGAGATCGCCCCCACGAGTCTCGAGGACGGAGGAGTATACGAGGCCATGGCAAGAAATAGCAGCGGTGCCATCAGCTGTCATTGCAGCTTGGTGGTGGACAAAGGAATAAGGGCGTACGTCGCGCCCGAGTTCTGCTGTGGCCTGGAACCTCTCTACCGACTAAGTGAAGGTTAGTATGGCAAGTTTCGAATCGCCTAAAGGGCAACGCATTTCTATGCACTATGCTAATGTGTAGGTATCCTTCTCGTATATGCGGCGGTGACATTTACCATCAAGTAAGTAGTTTGCTTGCTTGTACTTAAAGAATAAAAAAATGCTTTATTGTCCTATAAATGTGCACACACAAGGTGCTTTGGTTAGGTAGTAAGTAATAGAACATTATGTAATGTACCCTATGGTTGAACCCTTCGAGAAGGATGCTCATTCTAATTTAACACTTCATGATAAAATAAGCCCAATTATATTCACGATATTTGAAAAGAATTACGTTGTTACAAACATCATTATTCATTATTATAAACGTGAAATTCAGCCTAGAGGATGTTATTGGCCTCAGAATATGGTAAATTAAGCGTAATCAATGCTAGTAAATGTGTTCTTTTTCCAGTTAACAATATTCCAATAATTTATACATATCAATTAAATTGGAGTGCCTGTTTGTAATAATAAAATAACCGTTTTTTACTATATATGAATGACCATACGGTACAATATACACCAAAACATCATGTTTTAAAATTTTTGTCTGTCTGTGTGTTCTTGGTGGGATTTGGACAGAACTTTTTTTGGCAGGTAGCTGGGAAAAACATAAGCTAATGTTTTTATTTTCAAAAAACCTTTTTTTTAATAGAGTATGTACTTACCTAATGTTTTCCCGTAACGTGTCGCATGAACTGCGCCCTTTAACTTAAAATCGCTTCGATTTTGAAAAAACTTGAACATAATTTCATACATATTCAGGAGATGAGTTAAGAATATCAGCAGTGGTGGAAGCGTATCCAACTGTAGGAGTGACCTGGTACCGTGACGGAGTACGGCTGCGACCGAGCCGGCGCGCCATCATGACTCTCGACCGCGACGGCCAAATCGAGCTAGCTCTCGCATTCGTTACCCCGAGAGATGCTGGTATCTACACTTGCACTGCGTCCAACGAGGTATGGATAATTAATATTAATATCACCTTCAACCTATTTCACTCTCACAACTATAAGTTTTATTAAATGGTATCTCTCTCATCCTATAAAATTACGTAGGTACTAATGATTTTATGATTATTTTTTTCTTCTTGAATTGTTTCACGTAATTACCATTTTTATTAAATCTAATAAAAGCATAAATATTTTACTTTTTGGCGGTGGGGGTTATTAAACATTATATTTTATTAAAATAATTGTATCAATTGTATAGGTTGGCAGAGCAAGCACTTCGGGTAAGGTGGAAGTTATTGAAGGTGACGCAACTGTGAAAGCTAAGAAGAAAACTCCCCCCATGGTTATCAGCCCTGATGTTCCGTAAGTTGTTTTCTCTACTTTCTATTATCTTCATTTCTTTGTTACATTTCATGGACAAATCAAGTTCTTTAGAAAGATATTGCCTATATTATATTTCTGTATCCAAGTTACCAAGCTGCTAAGAGCTATCTGTGCTCACCCATTGTCCGGTGAAGGTATAAAGGCCACTGTGGCTAAAAGTAGTACCTAGTCAGTTACAAAAAACGGGGTGGTATTATATTAGCCTAGCAGCATTTTGCTAATTATGTGTTAAGTTTTAAATTCAAAGAACATAAGTTGTATCTGATTTTTCAGATACTCCAAAGAGCCGATGTTTATAAGAAAACCAAGGTCTAGCGAAGCTCGCGAAGGCGATACCGTGATCATCGAATGCGAAGTGGTCGGCGATCCCAAGCCTGATGTGTACTGGCTTAGGGACTTCTTGAAGGTATCCCCTACTAGTTATATTATTGAATGCTGGGAGCGTTGGACTCATTTTTTTAATACATAGTAATATTGTTTTTTCTACTCTATAAATAAATGTCCAAATGAAAAATATGCATCAAACAACGCTTCGATTCGCTTTGCATTCGTGTTTCGTCGAGTCAGTGAGGCCGGAGGGCTGGAGGCCCTATCAAACTCCGTATATTTTGTTTTCCTTCAACCTTTGTAAAGGTTGGCAAGGCACTCGTTGCTCCTTTGGAGTTATGAGTGTCGACTGTGGTATTACATACTTACCAGCTGGTGAACCATCTGCTCGCTTGCAATGGAATAGAAAAAAAACAAAAAGACATCTGCGTTCCGTCAATAAGCTCGAATTCAATCATTAAATTGTCTAGCCATTCACGACTCATTGCAGGTACTTACCACACATCATGGGTATCCTCCACAGACATCCGAATATACAATTAGACTGGACAAGCCGCCAAGTTTATAGGCAGTCCCAGTGTCGCAATTTCTTTTCGGTTCTTATCTGTGAAAAGTTATAATATTTCTTGGTAAATTTACTGATTCATTGCGATGATGGCATGTTGCAATTGCACAGGATGGCATTTTGGGAAAAAACAGTAATTTCTTCTAATATTCGTACGTCTTTACTCGTCTCACAGAGCGTAAACTGGCAGCCAGTGTATGCTCGTTGAGCTTACATTTGTCGCACTTAAAAACGCGGCTTGTCCCATCTCCTGTATTGGGAAATCTGTGGTATCCTCAAATTGGGCCGTAAGTTACCATGCTGGCCAAATGTTATGATTAACATATTGTTACATAGTGTTAGCAATTAACATATTTTATAAGTAGCCAACGATTCAACGTGCTCGTTTGGTTTAAGTGTTTTACTTGTTTGTTTTTATATTTGTACTATTATTAGGATTTCTGCACCCAATTAAAAATGTGGACTTGGAAAAGGTATTATTTTCCGTAATTTACGTTATCGACTGTAGATACAAGACGCCACGCTATTGAGCCCTATTAAATTGTTTATGTCGTTTTTTCTAGCCGGACTATTACCGCGATGCGACGCACTTCAAGCGCGTGGGCGACGGGCCGGAGTATCGCTTTGAGATCCCGCACGCCAAGCTCGACTACACTGGAGCTTATTCTGTCGTCGCCCGAAACGTACACGGCGAGGCTAAAGCTATTATATCGCTACAAATTTTGGCTAAAGGTAAAAATGCTGTGTTGTGGTGTGTAATATTCTGTGTTGTGCTGTTTGCTCTAAACCACAATATGAGTCTTTTAAATTTAATAAATGTCAACGATTATATGTATTTCATGACGTTCTAAACCATTTTCAAAATTTAATAAATCCATAATAATAATATTTTACAGATCCGAGTTCTACGGAAGAACACAACATACGATATGGGTAAGTTTATAAATTTGTGTTTAAATATGACCGTCTGTTACATTTAAAAGTCATAATAAAAAACAGTTGAATTCACGTAGGAAATCTTATGAAAATTTAAAAAACTAGTTCTTACATACGACTATGAAGTAGATTAAATTGAATTTTCGGCGTATCTGAGGACTTTTTAGTTAAGACAAAAAACTTAAGCAAAAAGACTTACATACTCATCTATTTCATTAATGCCAAATCACACACGTATTTTTTTTACATACTGACAAGTTGCATAATATATATAAGGCCTCCTCAACTAAACCCAGTCAAACTAATAGTAAGTAAGTAAGTAAGTATTTATTTATTAAAACCATTTTACAACCCACATTTTGGACACAATATAAAAACCTAACAAGTCTTGTTTTATCAAGAAAACCTTACATGATATTATAATAAATATGAAGTAATATTCTGTGCGCGTCAACTTCAAATAGTTTTAATTTTCCTAGTTTTCGTTATGTAGCTAACAATATTCACTTACACTTATTTCTCAAGCAATACAATTAAATTTAGAAGGTTTAATTTTTACTTTCATGAAAAATGATAATGATAAACGATGCAATTTAACAAATAATAATGGCACCCGAGAAGCAAATATGATTAAATTTAATTTCTACGCAATTTAGGGAAGAAGCTTAAACTGTGGTACAGAATTACGTAATTGTTTTGTGATTTATCCCTGTTTTGTTATTAAACTTCCTTTATGCAGCAAATAAAACTACATCGCACACACAATCAATAAAAACCGACAATAATTTATATTTTGCAAGTTTGTAGTGAAATGAAGCTGTTACCTGCATATAATAATACGCGCAAACCTGAAACGTAACGTAAGTTCTTAAACATAACATCACCTTGGTTTATTCGAAAAGTAAGAATACAATGCATGTTAAATGTAATCAATCGTGTAAAATTCAGAAATTGCATCATGATAAAATGTAGGCACATAGTTTATGAGCCCTACCCGCCGCAAAGTTATAAACTGAGTAGCGACCGGTAGTGTCCGTCGTCCTCGCGCACACAGTAGGTATAATCCGTGCGTGGTTACAATATTTTTTGCAATCTGCCACTACTTTACACAGTATATGCGAAACTTCAAGATGCTACATCGATTATCAAAATTTAAATGAGTGTTAAACTTGAGTTCAAATAATACTGATGGTGAAACAAAAAAATGTGAACAGACAAAACCAAAAATCTACTTAAAATCTAATTAGTTCTAATGACATATTACAATTGATAAATTTAGGACTTTAACGTAACCATCCGTAAGTAACATACAGAAGTAAACATGTCTTTATTCTTATAATAAGTTAAACACATAAATATTTAGATATACAATAGCATATCAAACTTGTTAACGTACTGTCAAACATACAGATAAAAAAGTACAATGAATGTAATATATTTGACCTCGTGTTCGATAAATGAACAAACAATCCATAAACCCATCAAGCAGTCATATTTTATATTAAACAAATTAATACATACACTTAATCATTTTTACACCTATCTATTATAAACAATGTGTTCATAAACAATATTGTATAGATATAATATTTAGAGTACATGTTATAAATACATATAAAAATATACATATATAAATGTGTGAAATGTGTGTTAAGTCTCATATATTAGTCTGAAGCAACGATTCAGTATCATCATAATTAAGTTGTTTGAGGTATTTGGTAATTAATTTGCTACATACGTACTGTGATTGCTTGTACATATCTGTTAATACCCTATTCACTTTTTATATACATAGGGACCCATATATTGAGCACCAGATTGACCAAACCTTGTTGCAAATGTAGGTAATTCAAATATTCTATCTTTTCTGCGTTTCTTAGAATTATTATTTCTGGGCATTTTATGTTGATTTATAATGATGCATTTTATATATAATTGCCTAACTGTCAGAACATCTGCAAGTTTGTATAAATGACTAGTTGAAAAATCAAAAGGTTTGAAGAACATTACCTTTAATATGGCTCTTTGAGCTCGCTCTAATTTTATCATAGTAGTTTTTGCGCAGCCACCCCAACAAGTTATACCATAAGTAAGAAGTGACTGGCATAACCCGTAATAAGTTGAGATCAGTTGTTGCTTATCACATATGTTTCTAAGGATCTTAAATATGTATATTAATTTCCTCACACGGCCTGTTAAGGCATTGGTATGATCCTTCCAGTTGAGATTATCGTCGATCAACAGACCAAGGTATTTGATTGTCCTTGAGTTTAAAATATTAGGGCAGTTACAATTACCATCATCACCCTGGCAGTGATGAGCTTTTACATTTATAAAGTCACAAGGAGGTTCGTTTTGCCTACGGATGCTAAAGGTTAAATATTTAGTTTTTACAGTGTTTAATGTCAGAAAATTACTCGTTAGCCACCTGTTTATCAGTCTAAAGCCCTCATTCGCATACCCGTTAACCTCACTCCAATCTTTACCTTTAAAATAAGCACAGTGTCATCAGCGAAGGTTATTATCTCTCCATTCTTAGTTCTATTTGACACATTTCATTAAGGTAAATCAGAAATAATGTTGGCCCCAGTATACTTCCCTGGGTACACCGAAACTCGTCTTCTGCTGTTCACTTTTGTGGTCACCGATTTGTACAATTTGTGTTCTATTACTTAAATAATCGACAAACAGCTTGTGTTGTTTATCGCGTATGCCTATACCTTCCAGCTTCGATAGTAGAAGGGGGACGGAGACAGTATCAAAAGCCTTTGCCAGGTCCAAGAATATTGCAAGGCATTTATTATTTGAATCAAGATTGGTGGTCACTTTGCTGATAAGACGTTGTATTGCATCTGTCGTAGATTTTTGTTTCGAAAACCATATTGGGTATTAGCTAACAATTGGTTACTTTCCAAATAGCTTTTAAGACGTTTGTTAATGATTTTTTCGATAATTTTCGCCAGTATCGGCAGAAGTGATATTGGTCGGTAATTATCAATACTGTCACCATCACCAGATTTGAAAACGGGCACCACAATCGATCTTTTTAATAAGTCCGGAAACACACCATGCTCGAAACAGCTGTTACAGATCTCCGTTATAGGTGCGCATAGTGTATCAATAGAATTCTTGTAAACTTTCGACGATATACCATCCCATCCAGTGGCTGGGCTGTTCTTGAGTGATAATATAGTAGTTCTTATTTCGTCTTCATCCGTCGGCAATAGGACAAAAGAATGCAATGCACCTTTAGCTTTGTACCTAGCCAGATTTAGTTCCTCAGCTTTATTCTTTGTCAGTATACTATTTGTCAGTCTACTGCCCACTCCAACAAATGGCTATTAATGTAATTTAATGAATCCCTAACGTTAGACTCTATGCTCAGTAACTTATGTGATTTAATTTTAGATTTATTCAGGTTACAGACTTCTTTTATACATTGCCATTGTTTTTAGGACTCCGTTTATATTTTTGCATTTCAGCTTGATAATAATATTTTTTATTTTTTTCAGTAAACTGTTGCATGTGTTTCTATATCTTAGGTAGGTGATTTTCAGGATTACATTTGAAGGTTCTTTTTACTCGTCTATGAAGTCTATCTCTATTACGAATGCAACGAACAAGGCCAGCTGTAATCCATGGCTTAATAGTTCTATTCCTTGAGGATACTGCCATTTTAAACGTATTTTTTTCAACTATGCCCTTGATAACTGATATAAAGTGGTCTACAGCATCATTCGGATTTAGTTGTTGTAATTCAGTCCAGTCTATCCTGGACAAATCGGAAGTGATAGCTACGTAATCAGTCCTATTAATAATTTTTGGTGGTTTTGGCGGTATTCCTGAATTGTTGTGCAACGACAACATCAAACAAGAATGATCAGTGACCGAAGTCGTACAAATCACTGTATCAACCATAGACTTGAGTCTGACAAAGCAATGATCCAGACAGTTCTCCCCACGCGTTGGTAGACTATGTGTGGGAACCATTCCATGAGTAGCCAATAAGTTAAGGTAGTCCTGTGCACGTCGTTCACTGTGCTCAGGATTTATATCTATATTTATATCCCCAACCAAAACAATGTGTCTGTAGTGTTTAAGTTCTAATAAGATCCCATTTAGGACTCTAGAAAATTGTCGTGTTAGTAAATGATGGTGGTCTGTAAATACAAACAAAAACTATGTTACCCTGGAGAGAGACAACAAGGCAGTTCATATCATCCGAGTGGATGGGCTCATATACTTTTGCAACAGCCGAACTTCTAACGTAAACTACGACCCCGTCACTTTGGTTATACAGTTTTTTAGTAGCGTATGCATCAAAGTCATTCAGTACCGGCAAATTATGGCATTTAGACAACCAACACTCCGTAAGAATAATGATGTCTTCGTTGATATTTAACTTATTCAAGAATATGGTAAAATCATCCATATTATGATTAATACTGCGTATATTTTGGACTATTATTTTCAAGGTAGAATTTCGTGTCAAATGAGACTTGCATCGCTCTGGTACATCCTCCAATAGTGCCCTGCCTACACTGACATTATTGTCAATGTCAGCAACTATTTCACTTATGTCACCCATTTAGGAGGTTAGGTTGAACGATTGAATATTTTATAGTGTAGAAAATAAGTAATACAGCTGAGCACATTTTTGTGGATACACCAGAGCAAGGCGTAGTGAATATATTATGGGTAAGAGTTTTGTGTAGGCGATTCAATTTAGTGTGTAGATGAGTGTTTTTTATACTAATATATATAAATAGCTTAGAATAAACTATAAAAAATAAGTATAAGATAAGTAAGATAAGTTTAAAAGTCCCAAAGTAAGTATACAGCCAATATTTGCATGCATTAAATGTTGTTGAGTAAACAAAAATAACTGAAAAGAATACAAAATTAAGCTTAGGAATATGTGATATTGGAAGTATGTACCACATTTGCATTTATTTTCGTGTTTAGAATTGCTCACCATTGTTCCTGTTAGCAGTCACATATTGTTACACATTTTCAAACGTAGGTCTTCAATTTGTTCACTTGATTTTATAAGAATGGCATCGCCGCTTTCCAACTTTCTTAGATATATTCGTCCGTTAGTGATCCAGCAAAACTTGTAGTCGTAGTTTTTGGCAAAGTCCGGGCTTCGAAGTGGAGTTTTTTCATTTTCGGTGAAAGAGAATCATTTATATAGATTTGTTTTGTAATGTTTGTGTGCCAAAGATATCTGTGTTAAGTTTAGCCAACTTATTGCTGTTGTTAAATTTTTTAAATGCTCCACTCAGTAATTTCTTATCCCTCTCTGTTTGATACTCTACAACTATAGTTTTGTTTTTATTTCTAGCCCTATAAATTCGACGGAAATCTGGTATTACTGGCAATTCTAAGGCTCTGTAGATTATTTCCATGATTTCCAGCGTACTTTCTTTATCTTGATAAGGCACATTATTAATTTCTACTACTGATGATCTTTGCTTCCTTTCCATTTCTTCTATTTGTTCCTCTAAGAAATTGATCTTGGCGAGTGATTTATTATGTTCAATATTCAGTTTGTTCACTGTATCTTTCACTTCCTTGTACATTGACGTCAGTAGATCTAGATTCTTTTCTAGGTTCATGTTAAGCTTCAGTATTTGTTTGTTTTGTGTTTTAAGTTCCTCCATACTTTCTGTTAATTTCTTGAATTTATCTTCTTGACTGTCGCTTAGTTTAGCAAATGCAGTAGTAAATTCTGCGCGCATAGCGGCGATGTCGTCGTTGTCAGAAATTTGTTTGCGCTTGCGTAAGTTCAACGACGAGCTTCTGCTTTCCAAAGCCAAATCTGGATATGAAGAAGTTTTCACAACGGTAGGTGGTGACCGAGGCATGGTTTGTCTTCTTTTTTTGCATATACTACAGAGGTGTTAGCCCTGGTACCTGACGACGGTTTAATAATATATCAGAAGAATTTTGAATGGTAAATTCAGGTAACAAGGTTCAATTTGCTATACACAATTGTAGTTGTAATTAAAATAAAATTTTCTTCAGTTTGTATACGACTGCTCGACAGCGCGCACTCGGACGAAGTGGGACTAATGTAGTTGTGTATCCGATCTTTAACTTCGTCAGCTAAACTAGGCGCTCCTCACTGAAATGAAATGAAAATTTATTTATGTCCATAAGAACACTTATGAATGTCGAATGAAGCTACCACTGCACTGTTCGGACTGTAGTTATCTACTGAGAAGAATCCATCAAGAAACTATTTCTATAGAAAATAATTTATATGAAGCAAATCATATTGAAAGTTATTATTATTATATTTATCATATTTTATTATGATATCTAACGAGATAACATAACGATGTTACCATAAATATTATATAGAATAATAATACAGTGCAAGCGTTAAGCTTCAGCTCTGCACTCCCCAGTTTAGCCTAAACTTTCCTTTTATTCACTGAACTTATTTTTCACTTAGATTAGCTGGCGGTGGACGGCTGAATTTAAAAAGTAGATTATACGCAAAACAGTTTACAACATTTTTTTTCAATTTTTTTTCATTATATACAGACGTGTTGACGTCCTACCGCGATTTGAGAGGAATCTCACCGACTTGCTGTGTCACGATGGAGACGCGATCGAGTTCGAGTGTCAAGTGTCTGGTCATCCAGAACCTGATATCCGATGGTTCCATTACACTGAGGTGAGCTATTCAATTCATTATATATCTGATATTGACATTAAATCAGCGTACTCAAATGTCTAAGATGTGGTTATAGGTGGCATAGCACCTGTATAAGTAAAAGGACCCATAATTCGGACCGGAAGGCGTCCTCTGCTTCGCTTGCCAAGACGCGGTCTACTCCAACTGCCATCAGCTCTAGGTCGAAAACTTAGCCGCCCATCTTAAAAACTTAATATTCGAAGGGATAATGCATAACGTAGTAAATGCAATACTATCTGAATTGTTGTTTGATTTAGATAACGTAAAAAATGTTAAAATGACGCATAGATTTGGTTTAGAAATGTATTTATTTGAATTGCATAACATAGGTATTTCTTAAGACCTTACATTATTAGGATGTGAATATATAAACCCTGATAGGGCATCGCAATTTAAAATTAACAAAAAATAAATATTTATCTATATAACTTGCTTTATGTTTTTTTTCGAACTGCAGTTGGCCGCAGATTGCCTTTACAGCTTCACCGGGCAACTATTGAGCGCATATGGCTTCCAGCCATAAAAATTACATGATTTTATGTATTATAAATTAAGTATCGTTGTATATTTTACAATAATTTCAGCTGATACGCGAGTGTCCTGACTTCGAGTGGTCTTTAGAAGATGGTACAGCACGTCTAAAGATCAAGCAGGTGACGGCGGAGGATGAAGGGACCTACCTTTGTGAGGCATCGAATAATTTAGGCAAAGCTACTTCAAGCGCTTGCCTTGTCGTGTACCGTAAGTGATATTTGCTGTTTGATATTGCATAATAGAGTTTTGAATGAACAAATATTTATCAGGTACTTTTAAAGTGTCCTATTTTTCAAATACGGGTTTCATGTGTAATTTGAATCTTTGTTTATTTTTTATTATATTTTATTCGGAATACCAACAACACTTACACAATTTCTTGAATTAAAATTTGAAATACAAGTTATTTCAAGGCTTGATATTGATAGGTATTCGCAAGTTATTCCTAGAGGAACCTATATGTGGTCTTGACTTTAAGAATAAACTTGACGTATGCTTATAACAAGCCAGCATTGATGGAGAGTAGTACTTAATTGTTTATCAATTGTTGGTCTCCATAAAAGTCACTCTGTCATGGTCAGGCGTATCACATACCATCAGATGAGCGTCTTGACCAGTAGACTTGGTAACATAAAAAAATACCATTATTTGTAATAATTACCTACGCGATTAAGTTATGCTTGTGAAACTGTCTTGTCTCACTGTAGTCGCTCTTTTTAATAGGATTTTGATAATTTGATAAATGATGTGTGCATCTCATGCACTCATTTAATGGAGAATCTTACTATGCAGTTCGGTCTGTGTTTGCAAATATTTATGGGCGGCGGTTTCATTTAAATTCGGGTGAGCCAAGCATGTTTGTCAAGAATTCCACGTAAAAAAAATGTATTAACGTGTGAATTTCAGCACCGGGAGAACCCAACACGCTCAGCCAACGTCTCAGAAGACCGCCAGCATTCCTGTCCGCCGCTTCTACTCCTCGATCTACACCTCGAAGCACTCCTGCCAGATCTGTATCCAGAACCCCTGGTAATTCATACTTCTGTATAATATACTACCTACATTTATCAAATTATATTAATAGGTAATGATTTGGAAGGGAATGATTTTTAAACTTGATCCAGTCATTGAAATTATGAATGATCTTGTTGTACCATGCCTCGGTATATTGTAAAAAAATGTCTAAATTGAAATTTAAAGGTACTTTTAAAAAACAAGCTTTTATTGAAATGCGCTTAAACGAAAAAAATTTTACATTAAAACTTTTACTGTTAACTTATAACGTCATTTCAAATTAACACATTTGACATACTTATAAGTTAACAGTAAAAGTTTTAGTTCATTAAAAATTATTGGTTCGCCATTTTGGGTATGCCGCCATGTTGGATTTATAATGACGTCAAGTATATTATAAAAAGAATATCTAAATTAAAATTAAAAAAAACTTTTTAAAACAAGCTTTTATTTAAATGCGCTAAAACGAAAAAAAATATATTTTTACATTTAAACTTTTACTGTTAACTTATAACGTCATTTCTAATTAAACACATTTGACATACTTATAGGTGAACAGTAAAAGTTTTAGTGTATTTTTTTAATTTTAACGCATTTTAATAAAAGCTTGTTTTTAAAAAGGTAATTTACCCTAAGTTTATTTAATACTTTTTCAAGTTATTCTCAGCAAGTCCTTATATTTGATACTCATATTGTAGAATTACATTAAAAATGATTGGTTCGCCATTTTGGGTATGCCACTATGTCGGCTTTATAATGACGTCGCACTGTAAATCATGAATTGTCATCCGAACTGAACGTACATAACAATTTCAACTTAACTGGTTGTGGGCAAGAGCCTTAAAATTGAGTTGTAAGATTCCACCAGATCCAACATACATTGCTAGTAAAGTAAAAGCTTGTAAAAAGTCTTATTACCGTAGGTACCTACTTAAACTATTAAAATTTAAATATTTCAGTCCAGACCCTCGCCGCCTTTGCAGTCCATCAAGGCAAATGCCACCTAAATTCTACACATATCCATTCAACAAAGTGGTCGAGGAAGGCGACCACGTGGTGTTCCAATGTGCCGTGAAAGGGCTGCCAGCCCCCTGGGCTACATGGGACAAGGATGGTACTATTATATCGCCATCTGCGCATCACAATCAGAGAGAAGGATGAAATGATGAGAATCTTGGAGAAGAAGAAGTGACAATCGAGACGTCGGTATATACAGGATCACCCTCGAGAACGACTATGGAAGGTCGAGGCTTCCGCCAGGTTGGAGGTCATTACGCAGAAAGGGAAATTTTACGCTGGAGTAAGAGCATACAGTGCATCGCCCCGGAGAGCATGCTCTTATAGGAGGCGCATGTCTTCATCTAGACAAGACTAATGCAACAGCTAAGAAGGTTTAAAATCTCTTCTTGGTTCTTCACTGTAAGTTGCATTGTTTTTAGTAAGCAAAGCGAACGTGGGTACCCATATAAATTTGGCTCGGCGAATTAAGCTCGCGTTAAATATCGATGTGTGGATTAACATTTGTCATTTTGATTTCAGGATAATAAATATTACTTATAAAAGGAAACAACGCGCGCGACGGAGTTTTTGATTTGTGTTAATTTATTTCTATGCATTTTATTTATTTGTGAGTCAACAATGTGGTCAATTTCGAGTTACCTTTATGTTAAGTTTTCGTTTTATTTTATTGACATTATATTTGCTTAATATTGCTTCACATATTTAACTCATATTTTAACTTCGTTTTATGATTATTCAACGGTTTTGCATTTTAATGACGTAAACGAAAGAGTGAAATTTTTGTGAGAGCAAAAGCAAATTTTAAAACACTAGTTTGTTATACTTAGTGTATATTTTACATAACATATGAGTATTATACCTATATTATAAAAATGGTGTTGCCCTACTGAAGTTTTAATCGATAGCACCTATGGGACAATTGTGGAATAAATCCAATTATAACTGTTAGTCGATTTCATTTTATCATACAACAATATTATTAAGTAAGTACCTACCAAACTGTTTTGTGTCTCAAATGAGCAATTTTATTAATGAATGCAATACGACATTACTATATATCGATATTATTTTTCTATGTTATAAGTATAAAGGACGGTCTGGACCACAGACATCCGAATATACAATTAGACTGGACAAGCCGCCAAGTTTATAGGCAGTCCCAGTGTCGCAATTTCTTTTCGGTCCTTTGCTGTGAAAAGTTATTTTATTTCTTGGTAAATTTACTGATACATTGCGATGATGAGCTTGTCAACTTGCACAGGATGGCATTTTGGGAAAAACGGTAATTTCTTCTAATAATCTTCTAAAGTCTTTGGATGATTAGTTTTCATAAGAAAGAGTTGCTACCCATTCGCTGTTGTAACCCACCGCCTCATATGGCACCCACGGCAAGAGAAGAGAAGTTTTTGTTATCTAGTTTGCCTTCACTAGGCTCATACTAACACTAAAGAACATACATTTATGTAGATAGGTTTATACGCATTTTACTACTGCGGAAAAGTATCTAAGCATTCAACTCGTCATCATCATCAGCTCATTATAATGTCCCCACCGAGGGGCACGAACTTACCACGTCCTTAGTTGTCCACGTGGACACAGTGTGAATTGGCCGACTTCACGCACAAATCCTGAATCTCTTCGCAGGCGTGCGTAGGTTGCCTCAAGTAGTTTTCCGTCACAGGAAGAGCATGGGATAAACGTACATATAATTTCGAAAATCAAGACTTCGAAAGTTAATTAAGGCAAGACATTGTTACGTGGTCGAATTGGAACCTGCACCCTCCAGATCGGAAGGCAACAGTCCACACTAATGAGCCACCGACGCTCAGTAATTCAACAGTACGGCTAAAATAATGATGATCTCAAACTACACATGATCTCAGACAGAAACAGTTTTCGTATTGTTCTTGTTTCTAATCAATAAGTAAAAATGAATAGTTATTAATATTCGTAATTGTATCATCACGGTAGAGAAACGGCGAATCCATACTTATTTACTGATGTGTAGAATTCGTTGAATCTAGGTCGGTAGAGTAAGGTCGTAATCATGGTCACCATGGTGACGAGTGAGTTTTTTTTTAAATCCCACTCGTCCCCGGGTGTGGGGGGGGGGGACAAAGCTAGGGGTGGCGAGCGGGAACCCAGCATTACGAATAATAATAAGTATTCATATACATAGATTTGACTTATTGCATTCAGCAACTGGCACTAATGCGTATTTATATTCATATTAATAATTATAATTTGTGTAGACACACTAGACACTAACGTCACTAACGCTTCAATTGTTCAACAAAACCAGCTCAGCTGAAAATGGAACGAAGAAGCTAATTCTACCAAAAACATTTCATGTAAAATGTTGCCAAGACGACCACAAAAGGTTTGCCTCGTGAAAAAGGTATCAGATGTCATGAACAGTCAAGCTTCTGAATCTACACAGCCTAACTCACCAGACCCTAAATTCAACAATCGCCTTTCGACCTTAAAGGTCTACGACTAAGAATTGACCCTTAGTGGTCTGAGATGATGATCTTATGAATTGATCAACTAATTGAATTACCTACGTACATGCAGGTTATTCGTCACAAAAAAGAGAATATAAAAACAAAAATTAAAAAAAAAAAACAACCAATATTCCAACCATATTTCCTAACTTTTATTCTTTCTAGAGCATGACAAACATTTTGCATTTTGTCTGGATTAATACCAGACAATATGTTCAGCTGGATTAGGTATATTTTAGATGATTCAATAAAACACGAATATTTTTCACAATTTTTAATACACCAACTTATTATCTAAAATTTGGATTTTTCGCTAAAATATTTGAGATTACAATCATTATATGACGTTTACATTTAACACAGACTTTAACTTGGACATCAACTTAGTTACTAGTGCCGTTTTGCTCTTTAGCAATCAGGAATGATATAATGTAACATATACGACTAGAAAGAACTTATTATCTAATTAAATGCATATGTCACAGCCATCTAGTTAATGCCTTTATAGGTCGTTCCCCGTAGCATCTAATTGGATACGTAGGACGATAGTTGTTTAACTTAATTCACTCAGCGTTTAACAGCTTGGTGTACCTATGAAGGACTGATCAAGACCCAGCCAAATAATTCAAATTCGGTTACGCTCTTCTTTTTAAAATTCCGTGAAAAAGTACAAGTTAAAGAGTTTTTAATAAAAAGTATATGGCGATTCACCACAAATTAAACGTGTATTGGGTTATTTAATAGCAGACATATATTATGCTGCCTATTTATTTCAACAATTTAGATAATATTCTGCTCCTGCATAGAGTATTTTTGTATTTATACCTTTCATTGGTTTTTTTCCTAATTTTAACCAGCTAGTTGATATACTACTGGTTCAAAATGTTAAGTATGTAGCCCCTCATTTTTGTAATCGACAATTTGTTTTTATATTTTACTATGTTGTATTTACCTGTAAAGACATTAGGTTAATAATCAAATATTATTGAATTAATAAAAAGGTTTTAACTTGGTAGACAATATTACTAAATAACTTTTATTTATTTGTATTGATCACCCAACTAAACAAAATGGCTACATAACTTTCAGCCATCTGGTTAATGTAACCAGATGACTGCGACACATACATCGATTTATTATAAAGATGTGCATGGGCGTAGCCACACTTGCCTCACCCTGGCTCTAACATATTAAAAGAAAAAAGAAATACCGGGGGAGGGGGGGGATAGGTTCACTATTGCCCCACCCTAAGTTCAAGGCTGGCTACGATCATGTAGATGTTATCCATTGTTATAATATCATACCGTCCAATGGCATAACTCTCGTAATAACTACCTACATTACGTGATTATAGTACTTTAGTAAAACTACTTCACATCAAGATACATTATCTTATTTGTAAATTGTATTTGTAAATAATAAAAAGTAATATACACTATCAAAGTAGCAACCATGTATTGTCAAATAAAAGTTCCCAATGTTAAAATAATCAATTAAAATAAAAAATACTAAAATATTATTTTTAACACCACGTAAATGCATTGTAACCAAAATAATATCTCTGATTCAAAATTAAAAAAAGTTCATATTTGAGAGACAATATATATAGTGCCTTATTTGAACGTGCCAAATAATTTACACCGAGTTGGATATAAATTAATATTACACAAAAGAGTGAGATAGGGGCAAAATGCATGGTCAGCTGCAGCTAGCAAACGAGCTGAACAAGCCTATCCCAATATCCCAAAAGCCGGCCTTCTTAAAACAAAGTGGCCTAGTGCGAATTAGTGGGTGTTACAGACGACCATTCAAATATAAGAGCCAACCATAATATACCAAGTTAACAACGCCTTTATTCGAAGCATTAGTCGTCGATCTGATAATCTCCCATAGCAGTAGTAGTAGCAGTATCATTAAACTACTGTTTGAATAAGTAAACCCAACATAAATTTTACTACTAAATAGTATCGAAAATAATGAGTCGAAGTTCATTTTCAATATGAACTTTATTTATTTTAACTGAAAATAACTAAGTAAATGTCTCTGTCCTGTTTTGTCGACGTAGATATCTACACAATCTACGTGAATATAAAATTTGTTATAAGTTCGATTACATAGAATAGATTGGTTTGTGTATTCACATAAAACTGTGCATAATACATAACGAAATATTATTTCAGTAACTATCAATTCTAAAGAGCTTACTTTAGGTACCGTAATTTACGTATGTACGAGTATATATTATTATATATTTAATTGACAACCGATTTGGTTCAAAAGTTGGGAAGTGCGCTACTACATGTACATGCATGGTGCATGAACATGTTTCTTTGTACTGGTCCGGGTGTTTTTTTATGTCAAATATATATATATATATTTAAAAAAAAGTTATAATTATCCGTAGAACATCCCTAAAAGATACTTAATAACGGCTACATAGTTTGCGGCCATATAGAGACGTATAACTTTATGACGATATTTATTTATTTAATTAACTTGTAATGATTATTTATTATTATAACATAAATACCTAGTGAAATCATTTTTTACTAGAATTCTTAAAATTATCACAATACGCTTTTCTGAGTATACTTTACTGTTACAACTTTATGCCTAATTTATCCTACTAAGATTATGTTTTACAAATTAAAAGCTTACACAAAGAATAATTTGCCAATATAATATATTTGAATGTTATATTAAAGGGGTCCGTATTTTTTGTACGACAGATGCGATGAACGGAATGTCGTCTGACCAATTGTGCGGATAGTGTTTTGTTCGAAACATCTTGTAGAGGACCTACCGAACTTCATAATGATAAAAAAATAAAAGCAATTAAAAGAAGAGCCTGGACCCTCAAGCTTATATATCCCACCCAGAAATGTCACAATGTTGGCAATCCTCCCCTCCCCTTACGCAATTGCATCATGACTGACATAGACATGATGCAATTCAGTGGCCGACGTTATTTTTTTGTATTGTTTCTTAATCTTGAAAAAAAAAACTTATAAAACTTATAAGACACCATATTCTCAGATATTAAGAAAAAACCCACGGTACTTAACGACTACCGTCCGAAGATACGAGTAGAAGGCTACTATCTTAGGACGGTAGTCGTTACAAGCCACAAAAACAATATAAAAAGCACAACCTTTAAGTTTTTATAATTGCACCTTCTCTTTAATAGTTTAAAGTCAAATATTGTAGTCAGACTGCAATGCTTGACGTATTGAACTTGATACATTAATTCAGTAAAGTTGATTAATAGGCTTAATTTCAGACTAATTTAATAATTTGATCAAGAAGTAGGGTACTTAAATCCTTTTTTATATATATTAATATGTATTTATGTGCTAAAAATAAACAATTTTAAATATCCATCGTCCACATTGCATGTCGTGGCAACCTATAAGTAACGTGACACTTAGCTTTAAGTTATTTTTGTCTCTGATTTATTTTTGCTTGTACCAGCGTTTATCTTGTTGGTTGACCTAATAAATAAATAAAATAAAGTTATAGTCACCTGTTAAGTTAACTTGATATAGACTATTTAACCAAGAACGGTGTAAATTGTCTGGTACTTTTATTTAATACCTATTATGAAATATATATGAAAAGCGCTCACAAAGTCGTACTTACTAATACATTCTACAATAAAAGCGTCTTAACTAAGCTTACGATATTAAATTGACATTTATCATAAATTTCATGCAACAAGTATTACATAATCGATAATGGGTAAGTTATACAATGAACAATTGTTATTAAAGCATTGAAAATGGAATGTGGAATTTTAGTCATCAGTAATTATGGAAGCCGAAGTTCATCATTCATATCAAATCATAATAAACATGAGCCGTTTATGCTTACCTGTCACCAACGGATATTTCCATAGTAAAATTGTTTTGCTTTGTATATTTTTGGTGGGTATAATACCAAATTATTACATAACCATACCTACCACTTAAGGCCGCTGTGTGCCATAGGACATTATTCCTTTTTAATACTAACCTTGCAACTACATCTATAAAGACTTAAACTTTGAAAAATATATGTATATAAATAGTTGAATATTAAGCCTGTAATACCGGGGTATACTAGTTCGAGAATGCAGTATACAAAGCGTTTAATATGATGTACTTAGATTGCTTATGTCTTAACAAGATACAATACTTATTATTGGAATTCTAAAAACTTGTAGTGAAAGTATAAACTTAAGGTGAAATTCGATTGATTATTAAATTATTTATTCATTTCATGTGCCGCTACTATTGTGACAAAATTGAGCTTCCACATACTAGTACGTTTTATCACATAAGAAAAAACTATGCATGATGTTCTTAAAGATTTCGTTTTTTATTAACTTGTTTCGTTTTATATTAACCTGGCCTTGCCTATTAATGGGTCGTTTAGCATAAGATATATAACCTGATAATTTTCATTAGTTACATTAGTGATAAATATAGTTTGCAACTAAATATTAAAACTGCTCGTCATGAGACAATTATTGAATTTAATCCTAATGTACGGAATATACTCCAATAATTATTTCGTAATACTCGTAGCCATATATTAATAAAATTTAACCCTATTTTAAGTGATTAAATAATTTGACTCAGAATGAGCAGTGTGTTCGTTTTCAGTCAAATAATTTATAGTTCTGTACCAAAAATTGCTTAAATAATAATAATAAATGCTTACAGCGAGACATTGACATATTAATAAACTTTAACTCTAAATTACACAAAACATTTTACTCGTAAACGTTTTAGGACCATATGTAGCGTGTTTTAGTATATTCTATAATTTGTCTTAAAATGAGCTGTGCTCTCGTTACCAGACAAATTATATAATGCTTATGATTACATAAGCATTATATAATTTGTCTGGTAACGACATTTTGAGTAATTTTCAATAGAAAATTACTTAAATAAAAACTTTAAATACTTAAAGCAAAATATTGATATATCAATATACTTTAACCATAAATTACACTAGTTAATATTTCAAGTCCATAATAGCATTTCTTTGTCATAATGGTTAATTAAATTAGGCCTAACACTATCCACAATAGTTTTTCCACATTGAGTTTGGATTATAAGAGTTACTCCGATAAACTGAGATGCACCCTACATGAAGCGCATCCAGGACAAACATGTAAATATTGGCGTGAGTGCCTTATATTTATTTAATAATTCAATGTTTTTACTTATATATTACCTAAGTATTCACCATAACCAACTCGCCTAATATAGCGAGTTTATGTTAATGATGAACTGTCTTAAACTAAACAAAGATTGTCATTTTCAATTACATAAAATGGCAGATACAAATATTTGAAATATTCAATGGCTCATGAATTTAATAAACTCGGTTTTTGACCCTATTTAAGTTTATAAATACGTTGAAGTATTCCTTATTTATAACAGGTTTGTAATAAAAAAGTATCTCATAAATTATATCTATCCTAAACATTTTTTTTGGATTTATTTCCTTCACATCTAGTAATATAATGTTTTGGAAATTTAATTACGTTTTTTATTAATACAGATTTTAGAGGAATCGATTTTAAATAAAGGAGCCCCATCACCACACTACACTCATTTACATTATCAAGCTTTATTATGATTATCTCACAAATAATTAGTACATCCTTTATTAAGACCGAGTTAATCTATTTAATTCTAATAATACTTAAATGTTTATGTTTTTGAATGTTCACCACTCACCGTGCGGTATATATTATATAATTATTATATCACTTTCAATTCACTGCGTTTAATGTACATGGCGTTAAGGTTTCGCCATGGACGCATAAAAAAATACGGACAGATTCTCATTACTTCAATGAGACAGTTATAGTTTGTTGGTTGCTGCCTGGTGACCAGTAAAACCGGTTGTTCAATCCTATATCGGGCCTGAGCCCGATATCGGTAGCCCAGAGGCTAGGATAAGTTTTCTAACTGAGTCAAATTGTAAAGTTTATATTAGAGTTAATAGAAAAAAATCATGTCGGGACCCGAAATGACAGCTGTCCGTTTCATTTTAAAAATATATATTTACTTATATTTTTGTATATTTATTTAAGTATTACAAACTAGAAATATGTAATCAAACCTACAAAAGTAAGTACTGTTTTTTTCGGTTTTTACACCAGTTTAATACGCAAACAATTTTCTTTTTCTCAGCTCTGTTGACAAATGCGGCCGAATATATATTGCCATACAAAAACTGGCCGAATACTGACACACTTTTACTGTCAGCAAGACACAGACAGTTTTGTTATATGTCCTCAATGATATTCTATATATACTTTTTTATATCATTGTATGCTTTACGCTAAATATATAAAATGGATATCTAGTTTGCCCAAAGATAAACGAAGTTTTATAAGGCTTACATTTAAAATAAATATGGTACGCACCCCTACAATTACAAATACTATTTTAATATTAATAAACGATACACAAAGCATTATTATAACTTTGAATTTTATTGGATTATCCGCCCCATATGATGACTTAGGGGTTCCAAACAATAGCAATTATATTATGTCTACCCCCGACATGCGGTTATAATATAATTTACGAAAACAATATGCTATGCTAATAACTATTTTATATCTGAGTTATTATCATCAATTTACATAGAAAAACAACATCTTATTTTGTTAGTCAGCAATCTCTATATAGATTAAAAAGTTAACCTGCAATCGTTTGGTGTCGTTGAACAAATGTGTAGTGCAACATGCAACTAATGAAGTTATTACGAGTATATTTATATTCAAATATTACCCTGGTGAATTTTTCATCCGAATGTAGTTATTGAGTATTTAAGTATGTACTCAAAATCAAAAATTTATCTGTTCGGTTATTTAGCTGGATCTGAGTCCCGTAAACAATATAATTTCTATGTAACTTTGTGTAAATCCTGAAGGGAGTATCTAGGGACTATCGTAAGTAACCACTTATGTTATGTGCTTTCAAACATCCAGAGAGAAATTAAACCCATACCAAACGATTGAAAAACCCTTAAAACATTTTAAATTTCTTATGTATCTGTCTGTGCATCTGGAGAGATGTCAGAGTCTGGCTGGTTTTCACGGATCAACTGGTCCGTGATAGCCGTATTTCAGGAGCACGCTCTACGTTTACTTGGGCAAACAGACTCAGCAGGGTCTGCGGGAGAGCCTGGTTGCTTAATGGCCTCCTGAGAAGGTGTGGGTCAAATGGGGACAGGGCGGACCAGCTCAATAGGAGCCTCCAGATGGCGGGAACTTGAGGAGCCCGGTTGCGGAGAATCTGATAGAGACTCGAATGGCACTGGAGATCCTGGCCTTGACGACTCAAGCGGTGGCGACTCTTTCCAATCTATGCATAGCTGCGGAGAACTTGAGTCCGAATTATTGGATGACAAGTATTGCGGTGGTGACTCTGCTGACATTATCTGGAGCAGAGGAGAGTTAACACGCCATATACCAGGTGCAACTGGCACAAAAACCTGATCGGGACTCCGAGGCGAGGAGGTGGAAGCGACTGGTTCAGTATCTTGTTTCGGATCCTCTGTTACTAAATCTTGAGAAAATAAGTTAGGCGATCCAGAATCAGGCTTATTTAAAATTGATTCTGCTTGCGATGTTACAATATTGCTTGGTGGGGACACGGTTTCAGAAGGTTGCTGTGAATCTAAAATTGACGGTTGATTTGTGTCCTCTTGCTGCTCTTCTATCGTTGTTTCTGTTGTTGTCTGTGATGTGATCCGCGTATCTTGATCTAGAGGGATTGTGTCTTTCAAAACTTCACTTTTACTTGAAATAGGACTGGTTGTCTGAATTGACCGTTCAGGTTGGTTACTCATCCTTGAAGCTGCTATTTCTTGTAAGCCAATTTGTTCAGAAGCTTCTACTAGAGGAGCTGTAATTGAAAGTAACCCAGCTGTTTGCGACGAAATGGTGTGTGGCATGGGAGATATTACAGCTACAGGTGCCTGTGTGTGAGGAACAGTATGCTGAGACTCGTGTGATACAGAAGTAGATGATGTCGTAGGAGACATCATACGTGATGATCCAGCACGTGGCTCTTGCTGCATAGGTGCTACGATTGCAATAGGGGTATACAATCGAGATGGGCCAGCTTGAGGCTCATCTGGTATCGTTACCATTAGCCGAGATGTACCAGCTTGGAGTTGGCCTCCGTGTGAATAACAACTGGCCCGTGATGGACCAGCATGCTCAAGATCTTCTTTAGATATATTAAAGTTTTCGTCAGTCGGTAATCCTGTCTGTGAACTCATCCATTTCACTTCATTGTTCTCGATCGATGTACCAAGCTTTTCCTCCTCTCGTGACCTTGATTCAGAAAACCTTATTAAAAAATCAGAAGCACTTGCGAGTGGAGATATTGCTCGAAGTTCCGGATCGGGTGAGAATGCTCTAGAGGAAGATATTCTATGCGATGGCATCCTTGACGATGATGGCTGTGGATTGTATAATCCCGAAGGTCCCGGTTGAGGAGTGTTTGGTCTTGGAATATCAGGGCACTGTGGAGACATCGAACGTGAACGTACTCTAGTTCCTTCTTCTTCATACTCAGATTTAGGAGTATCAGACCTTTCCGGTTCTTGTACAGTGCTGGAGTTCGATGAAGCAGGTGAGGGAGTAACGGAGCGAGACCTAAATCTTGGTTGAGGGGCTCGAGCTCGTGGTCGTGGAGGACGTTGTGGTTGTGGTGGTAATCGGGTTGTCTCGTGGATGTTAACTTCTTGCGGAAAATTTGGAATTTGTAAATCTTCTCTTCCAAGCATTTGAATCGGATATGGTACAGCGTAAGATGTGCCTGGCAGGGGAATAAAAGCTATAGGTCCTGATGATGACATCCTCATTTCTTGTATTTCATTTTCGTCTGAAAAAAACCCTAATTCTATAATGGTAGGCAGTTCATCATCGGGCTGTGGATCAGGACGTGCAACAGTTCTAAGTTGAATCTCAATTATTGGATTTGGAGTCGGCCTGAAATCTGGAATTTGCAATGTTTTAGATGATGGTGGGACTGGTTCTGGAGCTGGCCCTGGAGCTGTCATTGTTCCTTGAGAATGCAAGGATTCATTATTTGGAGATGGTAAAATTAATGTCAGAGAGGGTTCTGGATCTGGATCTGGATTCGCGAGCGTCGTTGGATGTTGTATCGTTGTCGGTGGTTGTGATTCCAGTGTTGAACGCGATGTCGATGCACGATCAAGAGCTGATGCATTCTCGGCTTGAGATGGTTGGGAAGTATCGGCAGAAGGTGATGGACTACGAGTGTCATCGTCAAATTCGAAATCATCTTCCAAATGCAACCTATTAATTGCAAAGCGTAAACGACGACGCCGCCTTCGCGCTAGCCTTGCCCGCATCTCGTCTATTCGCCTTTGCTGCTGGGATTCATCGTCAGTATTTAGCGAATTCCGAGGTCTGCTGACTTGTATAACAATATCTCGTCTATCTGCTTCAGTTATCTGGTCGCTGTATATATATTGTTTTGTATAATCTTTATCATCTGGTTTTACCCAATTATCACGGTGGATTTTAGTTCGAGAACCATGTTTAGTTTTGGCGCTAATTTTTTGCGATGAATCTGTTTTAGAAACTTTTGCTGGTCTTTGTTTAGGTCTTGCACCTAGTCTCTCGCAGTTTGTCGGCACATATTCTTCATCATCTGGTGGATGAGAGTTTGATATTTCAGATGCCATGTTGTTACTACAATCTCCTTGCTCTGCATTATGCCGAGGTTGTTGGTTTGCATTTGACTCTAGCAACTGATGATCTGGTCCAAAACATGCTGGTTCTAATTCATCCGGAGGTTCTTGCTGTAATCGTGGTAAAGGTTCCAGATGTTGGTTTGCATTTGCCTCTAGCAACTGATGATCTGGTCCAAAACATGCTGGTTTTGATTCATCCGGAGGTTCTTGCTGTAATCGTGGTAAAGGTAGTGGTAAAGGTTCCAAATCTAGCTTTGAAGAATCTGTATCCGATTGCCTCATAAACCTTTTTTTGAGTGCTCTGTCCGCCTCATCAGAACCAGAAGAGAGCAGCTCAACCTCTGTAACATCTGTATCAGCTTCTTCTGTGTGAACAACGTTAACTGTGTTTATATCCTCCAAACCTATCCCTGGGTTTTGTTTTATTGGCTCTGAACTATTTTCTGAATTAGGAGCATCGGTATTAGCAGTTGATGTGCATGGTACTTCGTTGCTTTTCTCTTCAGTTTCCTCTTCATTTTCAGGAAGGTCACTTTTAATCTTCGATGGATCTTGCTTTGAATCGTTGTTACTAGCCATTTGGTAGCCTATGTTTGTCTTTTTACTAAAAGAAATCCCCAAAGTTCTGAAATAAAAAAATGATGGTAATATTAATGAAGATGGAATACCAATATTAAAAATGTATGCGATTTTACTAATACATTTTATTAGAATTTCGGGTATTTTTTATGGATATTTCTTTATATGTATGATAGAGGGCAAATAAGCTGACAGATCGACTGATAGGAATACTGCCGCCCGTGGACATTTGCAACAACAAAGGAGCAACAAGTTCCTTTGTTGGCCATTTAAACTTATATTGTTTGAACATTGAAGCTTCGTATTAATACGAAGTGATTATATTTAAGCGACTCTCACTGTGATATAGACCACCAAAATTCAATAGCAATGTCTATTAAAGTTGTCTTGCAACAATTTCATTATCAAATCAATTAAATACCCATATCATAAAATGCTCATATTATCAATCAATAATGAAATCAAGGAGAAAATAGTTTAATTTAGGTAACCATGTTTCATCTCGTTGTATAGGTTTAACAAATACCTACTCGTACGTACGTACAAAAACTAATTATTCATAAGATGAATTATCCATCTTAAGTATTTACCTTTCATTATATGATGGTAAAAATTAATGGATTTTTCCTTTTGGCCTATCAACTCCAAGATGTTCAAAATTAAACAGTATTGACAGTATGTTTCATTCTTCAACACTTTAACGATACGTCGACAACTGCAACAAAAAAACTATTTTAAGTGAGGAGCAATCCTGTATATAGCTTATGTGTTGAAGTGATACACATTTAATAATTGCGTTATACCGATAACTGAAAGCGCAAACACTGCTCAAACAACATGTTACAAATAATGTTTTCACATAGTAGGTAGTATGTTAAGATATTTTTATGCAATTTCTAAACAACGTGTTATAAAATACGCATGTACTTACTATGTTATATAACATGATATTTGAGAGGTGTCTCAAATAAATGTTAATGCTGACAAAGATGCTAAACTTAGTCTTATTATTGAAAAAAATCTAAAAAGTTGATAGATTTTTTTTTTACATTGGAAATTTGGACATGGTCATAATAAATTCTTTTTTCGTAAAACAATATTCGACTGACTTGATTTTGGTATTATCTGCGAGATATATATTTATATTATTAAAATGTTGTGATATTATTAAAATATTAATGCCAATGTACAGGTGGATAACAAAGCCGTTAGAATACCGATCCAGCAATCGGTGGCGATATCGATATTTTAGCGGCTCCTTATGTATTACTCGTCCTTTGGCACAAGTACTGTATGTTGGCATCTAACGAAAAAAGTATCTTTAAATATCATGGAAATACTCAAAAGCTTCAATTTTGACACTATTTTTAAATATACCTTTGATAAGAAGAAAATTTTGCAGATGCAGCAGATGAGTCGTCTTGTCAGCTTGACTGCTAGATGCCTCTCCGTTAGCACGAGGGTGTTGAAAACCTAGACAGGAATAGCAAATATTAGTTGATTAAATTTTATGAACCTTATATTATAATAACTTGACCACCTCGTTCAGAGGCAATTTGATTTTATAACGTCATTGATAGTAAGAAACAGCAATGGTATTGGTGGCTAAAATTAGATTCCTCTCTAAGCAAATCTATACACATAAATAAAATTCGAGTGTCTTTTTGTAAATCGGAAATAACTGTTTATATTACTACATACATATGAAAATCGAATATATAATAAACATACTCAGACATACCATTTTACATAAATAATAGTCTTTCTACTTGTTTCGGCTTGCTTTTCTCCAGCTTAACTATGAAATGGCTAGACCGATTTAGACGAGACTTGCAATGGCAGATAACTGATGAAGAGAAGAAACAAAAAGAAATTAAAATAAATCAAATTAGAAATAATGCACAAATGACCTTAGTGTTAGTTGATACATAACAAAGGAAATTTAAATAAAATAGAAACAATTATGAAATGAGTGAAAAAAAAAACCGTATAAGCGTGTGATACCTAATGTGTGATGTCGTTTTGTGTCTGAAAGTGTTTACGAAATGAAAAGCTGGTCCTCATAATTGTTTTGAGATATACTGTTACCCTTTTCTGCATTGGTATCGCGTGATCGGATATAGGTCTAAAATCTTATTGAGTTTGTAATACAGAATTGGTTCAAGAAAAGTATAACTTCTTTGAGAGTGGGCAGTATTCAATAATTTGGTTTATCAAACTGTCTTTTCCTGAGTTAATGTGTGGTCGAAATTTGTATCTGAGTGTTGTTTTACTATGGTGTACCTTATTGTCGGTATATATCAGTATTTGTAGACCTCGTACGCTGGAAACCTTAAATTTGGCTCGATGAGCTCTTTCTGCTTCTATCAATAACGCTTTAGACGCACTACATAAGTAGTTAGCTTTTGTAAGTCTGCATTATTTGACACAAGGGTATGGGCCGACTGTTTCATTATTTTTGACAAACACTTTACCAAATGAGGCCGTTGCCTTCCATAGTCTTTCATTTTTGTCGTGTTCCCTTTTGGTTTTGGCAGTCAGTGATTCCGTCATGAAAACCAGCTGAGACGTGCCCTTCTCCAAGTTCAATATGTTACTTGAATTTAGACGTGGCTGCACGTTATCTTGTTGACGTTTATTATAGTACTTGAACTCCAAAACGAAGTCTTCCTTACGCAAGACTGTGGTGAAATCCAATACAATGACATTATTCTCATTTCGGTAGATGTTATTGACTTCAGTTGGTTAGAGTGGATTTTTCAAGCCAAGAGTTCAGTCATGACATTCACCAGTGTAGATTTACTTCTATTGTCTTGTTTTGGCAAGTTTCGAAGTTCAATTGATGTGTTGCAAACATATTGTCCAAAATAGACATCTAAATTTTATTTTGATTGTTTTCAAGCTCCGTGTTTGCTACTTTAGACAGAAGTTCATCTTGCCGTTGATTAAGTATTTCGACAGTTGAAAAATATTGCGTGTGGGGTATAAATGTGTAGATCTTAAAGAGGATACTGAGGTTTCTAATATATTTTTTTATAAATTGAAAAAAGTATGACCACCAGGGGGTTTCATATTTCTTCTAAAATATGGGATAAATAACCTTGAACCACTATTTTCTTATAATAAAGCTGTGTAGTAGGTGCCTTACTAAATAAAAAATATTTTATTTTATGTTACGTGATACTGCGAGTACGGGCGAATCCGACTCGCACTTGGCCAATTTTTGTAGATAATATTGAGACTTCTTTTTTACTCTATTGGTCCTTAGTTATGAAATTAATTCAATCATGTATATTTTTATCTTATGTTGTGAATTTTACATAAATACGAGTAGGATTTCAATATTTTGATTTTACTTTACCTCCCTGAACAGGATTTTTCTTCTTGTTACTTTTATCAACGCCGTTATCAGATCAGGCAGCATCCACGTGGCTGGACCGTAAAAGTAATTCATCAACGTTTATACAGTTTCACCACAGGGTATGTTGCCCGACCAAGTTTTGCTTCATCTAGTATCTTCTCAATCTTTTTAGTATCACAATGAAGAAATTGTTATCCTTTTTCCTTTTACAACAAAACCGCTTAAAAGCCATGAGCGATACATAACGTCTGAAAACACCGAGGTTTGATTCGAAACATTATTATGGTTATTATTCCGATATCATACTTATCACATTTGGTATATTATTATTATGTAACTTATGGTTATTTATACTTGGCTAATTATTGCTCACTCTATTCTCAAGGATATGTGTTGAAGTATGAGTATGAGACAGCAATACTCGGTGCAATATAAATTTTCAATATTCAGTTATATCTATAGTTATAACATCCCACGCTAGAATCAATTTAATTAAACCAAAACAACAAAATGCAAATAATCTTACCAATTGTAATTAGGTTGTTGTTAACATTTAACTACAACGCATCAATTAAAAATAATATAATTTATATAAACTAAAACTACTTACGAATATATATTATGAGAAATTTCAAAAGTTTATATTTAATCATAAGTACTCAAGTTTCAAATTTGGAACATTCTAATAAAAGATAACGCTATAATGAAACTAATACGATGTTCTTCACCTTCTTGAGTTCTTATTTCGCTGAATGAGTCAGCCGCCTCACCAATAACATATACGGCCAGTTGCATTACAAGTGTACTGCCCGTACCAATTAAACGGAGAGGCAGCTGACTGATGCTGGATCTCTTGAGATTCTTCATAGTGCTTGGTAATTATGAAATATGCCATAATTCAAATAAGATATAATTGTGAAAGCGTCGGTGGCTCAATGGTGTAGACTGTCGCCTTCCACCAGAAGGCTGAGGTTAAAGTCACGCATGTACCAATGTGTTTTCGAATTTTTGAAAATATATGTACGTTGTCCGACGCTCTTACGTGAAGGAAAACATCGTGAGAAACCTTCATGCACGCCTGCGAAGAGAATCGAAGGTTGTGTGTGAAGTCGTCCAATCCGACTGGGCCCGCGTGGACGACTTAGGCCTAATCACCCTATACGGATAGGCTCGTGCCCCTCGGTGGAGACGTTTAATGAGCTGATGATGATGATGATGATAATTGTGAAAATACAGTCGTGTATAGGGTTATGAATGCTTACACTGTTAAAAAATACTGTGGTTTATTTAGTGTATATAATTATTATTTGTTATTGAAAAATATTTAAATTGTTTTCTTGGTGTGTTTTTCATAAGTTCAAAACCATTAAAGCACTTTATTCAATTACAAAAAGTTACATCTACTCATTGGAGTAGTTAAAACTTTAATTTGATTATTTTTATTACATTAATTCACATAATGACTTACAGTTTCCCAACACGTCAAAATGCCACACATAAAAATAATATAACTGTTACGAGCTGGGTCAGGATAAATTATTGCCAAACACAAAGAATAACACGGTAACACACTTTATTAATTAACCACTATAAATTACACACAACACCAATTACACTTACACTCACACTAATTAGTCAATTAACGCACGCACTATAATCCGTAATTAACACGTACACTATAACACAACACTTGATGAGTCCGTATAATGTCCGCACACACATTTATAATCACTCGGTAACTCTTCACACTGTTATCTCACACTCGACGATCCCTTGATATCGCTTTATCACTCGCTTCTTCCTTG
>PQWD01011563.1:0-43885 GCA_019425675.1 Leucinodes orbonalis | reverse complement strand
TTTACCTCTCAGTCACTGTGCACTCATCCATTCCATCGACCTTTCGTAAGTCGTCGGTCCATCGGGCCGCAGCGCCGATAATAATTTCACATGAAATCCGATCTAAATAAAATTCTAATATATTTAATAATTTGTGTACTGAGTTTTATATGTTTAAAGTCACACACATATCATGCCACACCTCGTGCCATACACAATAAAGTACCAAACATTAATAATGTGATCTTTATAACACTACTAGCTGCGCCCGGCAGTAAAACGTGGCTTGTGTGTTATCCAGGTTGTCATTAACTTCAAAATATTATTTAAATAGCTTCAGCGTTTAGACGTGAAGAAGTAACAATCATAATCAATTTGACCTTTATAATAGTGTGACTAACCAAACAACTGATATGGATAGAACCCGTGCTCGGCCATCACGATGAAGTAGGCGAACATGCTGCCGGAATCATCTGCAAGACCCGTTACAACTCACTGCTCCACGTAGGTGAGTGGTATCATTATTAAAACCTATTTATATACTGGTGTTTCTATGTAGGTACATTATACTAAACTACCTAGTATATGTCTAACATCTCTACTAATAATTACCCTATATCTCCCTAAATGTGGGTATAATTTTTATTATTTAATAAAATAACATTGACACACTAAGCCCTTACGTACCTACATTTTATTTACTACCAAGAAAGGCAATCCAATAGACGGTTCACCTCAATGTGAGTAACACCGCCACCCATGGACATTAGGTACTCTGAAGAAAAATGAGTGCATTGCCGACCTTAATACTGCGAGAGGTAAAAAAATAATGAGTGTAAGAGACTTGGACATGGAGAAGTCAAAAGAAAAAGGGAGGGATTGGACTCATGGGCATCCATTATCCATATTTCAAGCCCGCTGCCATTTTAAACCATTAAACGCCGGTCCAGACACAATTGAAAATCTATTGTGTCTGGCGCCTTGCGTCATTGGCGTTCAAAGGGTTAAGATGCTAATCCTGTAGACTAACCTTAACCTGTGGCATTTGTTTCCGTAAGGAGCCTTCATTTAGATAACGTAGGTACGCTTTCATGCTATTACTGTTGAACTCTATGCAGCTCTACGAAATCTATGAGCGTTTTTCTCGTAAGTTATCTATAAAGGATCCATAATATCACAAATACAATTATATACACTATAATAATATGTTGTTACAGGAATGAAAAACAAATATCTAAATATGGGTTTAGTATTTGAACTACTTTTATCGCTTGTTATATGTAATGTTCCGGGAGTAAACGACTTCTTTCGCACTTACCCTCTAAGATGGAAATGGTAGGTAATACCTAAGTATTGATTCTTTATTACTCCAAGCCTCCATTTTACAGGCCTTGGGTGTTTAATATTTAAATAAATATTTCAGGTGGTTCCTTGCATTACCGTTTGCTGCGTTAATGCTTGCATTTGATGAATTTCGAAAATATTGTATTCGTAAACATATTTTCAATGGTTGGTACAATGAATTAACGTATTATTAAAACAATACATTACAAGCTTTCAAAACATTAGCTTGATTATGGCAAGCAAAAGTAATAATTAGGTATACCTAAGTGTGACACGAAATAAAACAAAAACAGTGTCCAATAAATAGACTTTTTATTTATGCCAAAACTTTGATCCCACGTAAACCACAATCCAATTACATTCATAAACTTAAAAAGTAATAACTTATATGAGCAATAAACGCAACACTCGGGTCACAACAAACAATATAATCACAATACGCGTACCTACTTACTTGACACTAAGGAACTAATGGAGTAATACACTTTGTCACTGTTTTAGGTGAACGCTCACGCTTCAAAAACAAAGGTCAGAGGCACACAAAGTTCTTGTTTAAACACTTAGCATTTTAAAACGTACCAATCAGCCATTGCACACATTAAAATTAGTTATGAAAGAGACATTGGTTTTAAGGCCTATTAAAAGGTTTATACTATTGTTTAAGCCTAACCACTAGATTAGTCTTGTAACTTAGTCTTAGACTACAACTGACGACTAAAATGACTGGTGTCATAGGAAACTTTTAAAGTCCGCGGTATATTTGGTGTTTTTAGTGCGATATTTCTTTCTACTTACATATGTTTACATATACTATATATTTTGAAAAGTATTTAAAGTCAAAACATATTTAAATATGCAAATTATTATTATAACATGAAATAGTTAAATGAATATATGCTAAGTCCATCTTAGATTAGTAGGACAATAGATGCTAGATGAGTCATACCAGGCGCGAGACAATTTTAAAACATCTTTAGTTTTCTTAGTTGAAACTGGAATCTTTAGTCTTAATTTTACAGTCGAGTCCTTTATGAAGGAAGCTTGTCTTTTAAGAGGACCAAAATGCCTTAGTCTCTTTAATAACTAATTAAAATCCTAACAAATCTGAAGTGGTTCCTATAAAGATTTTTCAACAAATTATTCTTGATAATAGATAGTTGGAAGCGATTATATTTATTTTCATAATGAACAACACCCTATCCATTCAGTAGCGGTAATCAAATTCGAAGGTTAACAAAAAGTAACTACCCTTCCTTTGAGCTCTTTGACAACAACAAAGTTTTGATATGTACATATAGGTATTTAAAGTAAAACAGTAAACACATGTTATAAGGTATAGGCAAATAAAATTTTAAATATATAACTTTTATTGGCGTAATATTGGTATTCATATTTACCGTACCTAACTGCAAAAAATAGTCCAGAATTATCTATAAACTCGACTTATCATAATTTTAATATCAAAATTACTTATAATATAGATAATAATATTGCTACTGCACCTTACATTTCAATCAATACTCGGTTGTTTCGGTGCGCCTGTAAATACTGTCATAGGTATTTGTATGATTTCGAATAAGGTAACATTAACTGAGTGCAAAAGATATTTATGTCACCGCAAAATAATAAAAAATGGACATTGATTGATTTTCTAGGAAATTGATTAACTTTCACAGGATTCTACACCACAGATAAATTGTATTATCTATTTTACGCTAACATATTCGTAGACTGATTATGTGACTGAACTTACCGAAATCAACGGTTAAGTAATTAGAGTAAAATTTAACACAGAGCTACGAAAGTTTTATAATGCCCATAACCAAAATAGTTACTAATAACGTCAATGTTTACAATTTTATAACAAAAAATTGTTGTAGAGGTCACAGTTCTAACCTAATCAAAATATATAACACTTATAATGAAGAAATTATTAAATTCTATTATATATAATTACAAATATTCGCATAAAACACATTTAGGAACAATAAAGTTATTTATTTGAATGATTATGTTCAATCATTAGTACAAACAAATAGATGAAAACAATTACAATATTTGAAGTATGAAGCACTAAGATAATCGAATCTTCTTAATTAATACTTCGACACGACTGATTGTACCGAAATCTATGGACACAAGCATTGCCACTGTCAACGTCGACCAATCATAGAGCAGTGTTTTATTTGCCGTATTTTGAGGAAGCGTATAATTAAAAGGTTTTCTGTGATTGGTCAACCCTTTTAGAATCTTGCGATTAGGTATTCGTAAATTCATAAAATTACCTCGAGACGTTTCAAATTCATAAAATTAACGTAAATGTAGAAATTCAATAATAAAAATTTTCTCTACTGTAGAATCTAGATTCAATTCTATTCCTTCCTACGATTTCCTAGGAAATTCATCAATTTGTGATCTTTATTTTCCATTGACATATGTTTTAGAAAGAAATTTCACTGATTAAATGGTGATATATATCATAGTAATATTTTTAAATAGAATCGAATGCACGCAAGTCCAATGAACGATTCGGTAAAACGTTCATTGGACTACATTAATGCAATGCAATGCAATTAAATTTTATCAATTTTAATGCACATATGATGTTCATCTGGACCACGTTGCTTCATGACCAGGCCAAATCCGCCAAATCGTATAATGACCAAAAATATTATGTGGGCGCCAGGTCTATATTATAACATGGTCATTCCAATGATCGGCCGAACACACACATCTATATATATGTAGATAGGTACCTACTCACTAAAAAAATAATTAAAAAGGATAAGTATTTAAGTAGACATTTGTACTACATATTATTATAAAAAAGTATGACTACAGTAAAAGATTAATAAAGTGGGCAAGTTTAAGAATATCCGATTAGTTTATATATAAGTAAGTAAGTCTTTGACTTAGATATTTTTTTATGATAAGTACATTGATTTTTGTTTCAATTCATTCAGTCAGATTAAATAATATGATTGTCTAAGCTTCCTATTTTTAAGCTCCCAATAATGAATTTGATATCTAAATATAAGAAATTTTGTTCTTAAGAACATAGCCTATATGATATTTTGAATAACATTTAATAAAAGATTCAAAGTTAGATTAAAACTAAACTAAATACCTACTTACACACTATTCACACAGTTTTTAATAAAAGTGTTAAATTATTTTTAAATACACAGTAATATGGCAATAGTAAAATAGTTATTTTCATTAACATTAGTGAACAAAACATTGAATAGGAATGACACACTTTTATATTATTACTCCAAGCATAAAATCTACACAAACAATTTAGAAATTAGTATGATATGATAAATGTAACAATAATTAATGTATGTGTGCTAAGTAGTAAATAATAGTAAATTTAACTATTGCTTAAAGATAATTGATGTCACTTTTCGACACTTAACTTAAATCACTATAGTTATTGTAAACAATTAACCTGGTAAGACTTTAACACAAAAGTTTTATTGTAACAATCTATTTGTAATAAGTATAAATAAATATATCATACGCATTTGTTGGTCGCCCATAAAAATACACATTTAATATATTTATGTAATAGATTGCACTTTCACCATGGGTATATGAAGGTATAACCTAACAATTAATTACAGGTACGCATTAGATCTCGGTCTTTAACTTACAATTAACAAAGAGTGTACTTCTAACAGTTTCATATCACAAAATACGCTTTGATGCTGTCTAGTTATTATTAATACAAGTACAGCAAATCGATCACGGAAATATAAATTAATGTAAGGGACACAGTCGCCCTATCTCCCTTACATTTATTCATATTTCCGTGGTCGACATTTTGAAAATAAACTTATTAGGAATTAATTACTAATAGAGTCTGGCTGCGTCATTAATAATGGTCATTTTATATGATTGTATGGCATAACTTTAGGAAGACCTATGATTACACTGGAATATATAATAGGGTATGTAGGCACTAAAACTAATAAAATATAAATGGAGGCTCTTTATCCAACAGCGGACTACAATAGGAAACACAGGGTTGTTTGTTCCTAAAAAATCATACATTTATTCGGAATACTTAATTAGAGCTATTTATATCATAGTTCCTTCTAAAGGATCTTCTTTCCTTCCATTTAAAGTATGCGATTAATTCTGAACAATCATGATTAAATACCTACATAGCTACTTTAAATCTGATTATGCATTCTTTTAAACGGGCAGTGGAGCATTATTTGTCACAGGTATGGAGAAACTATGTTCAAATTTAATATTAATAAAATGTTTACATTCTTATTCTAAATATTCATGGTCGTTAATACTACAAAACACATTTTATAAACGCGTGATGACTTTTTCCGTCAAAATCAATGAATAGTGAAACAAGCCCTTCATAATAAATATTTATGGCTAGTAATTATAATCCCACATAAACAAAACCAATTCGAAATTTACTACTTTTATAGGGCTTAAATGTCACAAACAAACCTAACACGAGATTTGATATGCATTTTTATGCTTGGTAACGGCATATTTATGCTCTTTACTGCTAGCATCTTTTTAGAGTTCCCTGCACTGCGCAAGTTGGTTATATATTACACAATACGCAGTAAGTTTACCTAGGTGGGTACATCGGATACATTTTAAAATTTGGAAGGAACACAGAAAAGAGTATTCGCAAGCATTCCCTCTAGTCTAGTAGAATCCATTGCGAAAAAAAAATTAGGAATGTAAGTTGTTAAATGCCGAATAATGCTACTTATACAATCCATAAATCCAACCACCAATAATTTCAAACGTAACGTTTTGCAATGTAGGTAATTATTGGCGAAGAGATCGATTTTAAAGCCCCTATTGAATCATTTATTTTTATTTTATTTATTATATATTTCATGTCAGTTAGCGATATTCTTTTAACTATAACTGGATTGGCACTCCAACAGATAGAGTATCTAACAAATTTAACATATAAAATTTATTTTTCGCTAAACATTGCTTGTTTTGTCAACCATATTAAAAAGCAATTAGGTTCGCAGAGGACCCTTAGAGAGACCTTTTATAGGCTTGAAGCATAGTCTATCTTAGGACTAGGATTTCTCAGTGGAACTGGGCTGGCTGGAGTAATCTAGCCTTGCATTCTTGTCGCATAAGAGCCGCCTAGTCGTCAAGTGGCGGATACCACCGTAAGACTAATAAACAAGCAATGGTTGACGAGTAATGTGAATAAACGCAATATGTTATCGCATTTTGGGTCATCCCAAAAGATGCCGAAACATATACACATGTACACCGTCCCGGTTCATTGATGTCTGAAACGCGACGCAAGCAGCCCCTGGGAAGCGGTAGACAGCCGCATATCCGCGATGGAGTGGCGCGCTTTCATCAGCGCCTCCTCGCGGCAAACGTCGTCATTTAGTATACACTCCATTATCTTAGCTACAATTGTCGACGGTGGAACATGAGGATTCCCTGTAACACAACAAAGTTATAATTAAATATTAAGCTCCTTTAAAACCAGAAGTGTAATCTATCGTTTGTGTTTCTTATTTACGTCTATGATTAACTTAGATACAATTTTTTAGTTAAGTTCATAGTGCATTTATGTCAAAAATAGGTCTAACGTTTTTGGGACTACGATTTTAATCATTAGGTATATGTTATTTGGTTTGGTGCGTATTCTGTACCTTTATTGAACATTTACAACTGTTAGCTAGGTATTTATAAACTCGTAATTCGCAATTCTAAATAATTGTTATTTGAACTTTTTAAGGTTGAAATGTCAATGCCTATATGGATATTTATTTTAGGGCCAAAAATACTTTCTGCGGTGTTAACTTCATCTCATAAAACAGTGTTAAAATAATCTTACTTCGCCTTTTTTAGTACAAATATGCTGACGTATCATTTAAGTAATACTGTTTTAAGAGATGGCGGTTACCCCCTTGTTGTAACATTTTCAGTGGTATTTACCACAAAATGAAGTTTTGTATTTCAAATTTTAGTCATTTTATTATTTTTTTAAGAAGTCAGTATCGATGCAAATATTAAGACTTATTCTTTCACATTTTATTATTTTTCGACTTATTTGCATTGTTTTTAAAGTAAGCATCAAAATTATTACCACTTATTCTCAGTTCGAATCATAAATCTCAAATAGTGTCACAGAATAGTTGCTAACTTATAACGTAAGAAGGTATGCTGACACTACTATAGAGCGCCAGTGCTTGCCTTCCGGTCTGGGGGGCGCAGGTTGAAAACCCGTCACGTACCAATGTATTTTCGAAGTTTCGAAATTATATGTACGTTTATCCGACGCTCTTACGGTCAAGGAAAACACAGTGTGGAAATACCTATACGGGCAGGTTCGTGCCACCTCGGTGGGGACGTATATGAGCTAATTGATGATGTTCAAAGTGATGATGATGTACAATTACAACTTATATATATTAAAACAAGGTTAAAATATAATAGTAGCTACCTAACACTACATTAATAATAGTAATAAACATAATAGGTACAAATAAGCAGTAAACACCAAACCACTTGTTATTTACATAAAGTTATAATTAGTAACACAAATGACTCATACTTACTGCACAGCGATCTCTGGAACTTGATACGACCTGTGATAACCTGAGGACACAGGTTTCATAAAACGGCATACTGGAGTGCAGTGTTCTGTTAGCGGGTTAATTGTACCAATTGTTAGTAAATACTTGTTAAATACATAATTATATAAAAATACCCATCATAGCACATTTATTAAAACATGAAAATGAAAATAGTTAAAATATATTAGTATGACATTTAATGTTAGAAACTTATGAAAATTTATGTCAGTGACGAGAGCCTTTTAATCATTACAAAAGTACACACTTTATGAGACGCGCCCTGAATCTTAGGCCAAACGAATAAGGGCGCATTATTCCCATTATTACACCACACTTGGTTGGTGAATAGTATTAAGGTGCAAAGTGTAATGAATGCACCAGTTATTCATCTTACTTGCAACACTAACTTGGTACGGCGACCGACCAATACCGGCGCAAGAAAAAGACGCACCGAGTCACAAATAGGGATTATGACAATTTTTTTTTCTGTTATTATATCGATGGACCGCATATAATAGAAACATTGGTTAAAAAATACTCCGTTAACATTAAAACTCACAGAGATTTTCCAATTCTAAAAACAAATTAATGGACTTTCCCAAAAACGCTTCATACAAATGGCTACCTAGTTATGACGTCACGCATCAGTAATTTGTACGCATAGTTTGTGAATTTTGTACTACAACTATATTAAATGTTGCGTTTACTAAAATGGTTTCATAGCAAAAGTTGCTTTAAATTGTATGTGTTATCCTTTTGTTAATAAATTTTTGACAATTAATGTACTTTAAAAATGGACTTGCCCATCTAACTTTGAAGACTAATAAAATTCATAAAACATGAGTTTTCGAGCTGAGAGTAAGCACATCGTTATATTTAACCCAGATTTGTAATAATATGAAATAGTTCTTACGATTTAAATACCCAGTCATCATGCCTATTATGCCGATTGGTCAAAAGCATTTTCTATGCTTCTAAAATTTGTCTTTTCCGCCAGCCAGTACATCGGCGAGCCTTATTGTGTACTACTATATGTTGGTCTCCATATTGGGCCCATGTGGTGGTTGATGGTCCAAGTTCAACATTTAATTTGACAATTAAACCATTCAAACATGATAATGATGTGATTTACTGTCAGCTGACACAATCGCACTGGTGCGTTTTAATAATCGATTTACTATTATCATTTTTATGCAGCAGTGTGTTAATACCTTTACTTTGTAAGCACCAAAAATGATAGTGAAAGTAATAATAATGAATTCTTATGTAATATAATTGGCTATGAAGTATTTATTTATTACTCATGTATAGATATGAAGATTAATGTAGTAGACAGATAAGCAATTTTAAAAATATTTACAAAAACTTTCATGTATTTATTGAACAAAATATAAAATTAGATGGGCAAACTGTGGTAATATTAGAACATATCATGTAATGAGAGCTATACCTATTCATCTCTGGCACAAGTAGTCAAACAACTTGGTCCTCCTTCAAATATGGCTACTTAGCAAGCATCATGACAACTTATATCAGATCTTCAGTTGAATGTTCTTGATATGTTCTTTGTAATATAATTAGAATTTGGTAGCTTATTCTACTAATGATTGACTCCTTTTTTTCTTGAATGTTCGACCTGTCTTTGTAGGTGGACAGCTTAACCACTCTTTTTTTGTCAGGTGTTAGGCTATGTTACTCTAACCAGACCAGCTGTACTAAGATGATTTGATTGTTAATGTTAATGATTGATAAAAAATACCTATTATTAACCATGTTTTGATCAACTAACCACAGTTTGAGTTTCAGAGAGTATTAGGTAGTGATAAGTTGAAGGACCTGTATTATATTTACCTGTCAGACCTCGATATCCAAAGACCCCACAATCGTGCATACGCATTGAATGATGTTCATTTTTTATAAAATCTTCAGTACTTATGCCTTTTAACTGAAATACAATAACAACAATACATTGTAGGCGTTTTGCATGGCATTCTAAATATAAATGCACAAGATAAGAGATGATGTATATGTAACTGCTAATAATAGAACATGACATCTGTTTAAAGTGTTTGTTAACCAATTTTTAGTAATAATGAATAAAGAAAAAATATGTGGAGTTTTACCATTATTATTGTTACTATGCAAACACTTCACAGAAAAAACTACTATATTAATTTGATGCATTTGAATAAAAAAACATATAATTCTTTTAAAGTATATATAGGTATAGCACAATAGTATAAAAATAAGTTAACCTTGGATGGAATTAAGAACCGATCAGGTATTCTTTGCAACTTTTGTTGCTTTTCACTGGGACCAAAGCCCAAGGCTAGAAGCACTGACTCAGCATCCACTTTTCTTGCGCCTAATACATTCAGAACCGAACTTCCACTTGAGCCACTTGCATCTGACTGAAAATATCAACTCATGGGTTAACCCATTATGTAAGCCATTCTCACAATAATAATATGGTTAAGAATAATATTTAAAAAAACTAAGACACACTATGTAGTTGACCAAGAACATTAAATCTTCTGAATAAGATGATAATTATTGAAGGTTATTATCATTATTAGGGTTTAAGGTATCCATAATTGCTGTATAAAATTATTCATACAATGAAGTATAAAATGTTACTAGAACAAACCATAATGCATAAATCAAGTATGATCATTTTAATTGAAATATAAATTACACTTACCTGAAGAGAATGGTCCCTAAACAATGGATTCTTAAATCTAGGTGAACATCCTTCTGACTGAACAGAATGATCTCTTTGTAGCCTCTTTATAGTACCACTTCTTGGTGTGCCACTCAATGTACCACTTTCTAAAGATTTTCTCTTACAAACATCCTTAGAATCAGGGACTTCCAAGTTTTTATCATCTTGCGACTTCTCTCTTACTTCAACAAGTGTAGCATCATCTTCATTTAAGTCCACAACAGTACTTTCAGTGACAGACTCTTCATGTTTACTCTCATCAGCTTTTACTTCAGCTATGTTGGTTTCCTCTACAGTTTTTCCAGTAGTTTCAGCTGCTTCTGCAGGAAGCGAGTCCAACCACTGCTGCACAGGGCTACTGCGTCTCATGTCGTCTATTACACCACCAAGCCAACTACGTACTTTCCTTTCTAACAACGATGAAACAGACACATTAAATGTATCTGTAGAGAACAAATAGAAGAATGTATTTTTTTAATAATGTTAAGCTAATGAAAGGTAATAATGAATATAATGGTAATTGCTCATCTAAGTTGTTAATAACATATGTTAAGAGTTAAAAGGTTTTCTTAATGTTTCATAATTTAATAACAACAGACACAAACATGATGATGTACAAGCAACAGGAACCAAAAACAATGTATGGGTTTAACTTAGGAAGAGTGTGTAGCGAGAAATATCGGTCAACATCAATTTATATCATCTCATCAAAGAGACATAGCAGATATTTATAACGTTCAATAACATATCTGACGAGATAAAGTTAAGAACGATGTATGTTTATATCTATTAAAAAGGTACTACTTAAATTTGTTGGTATAACCAACCTTGTATAGGATCCATCCTTACTTTATTTAACGCTGCATGCAATACGAGAGGATTATAATGAAACGATCGTGCTAGAAGCTACATTAATCAAAAGACCTATGTATGGCTACGAATCTTCTTACCTCAAGTTAAGACTCACAAAGATAAAAAATAAAGTACACGCTCAGTTCAATTTATCAAGTTTTGTAAATGAATACAACGTTTGAATTTGTATTTTACTTGTTTACTTAACTATTTAGGAACAAAAATAAAATTTAGAATAAATTAGCAGATAGATACAAAGATGGATAGAAAATGACAATATCGTAATGACACTGACAGCTGACAGTTTTAATATTCGTCCCTTTGTAATAGGCTAAGGTCGTAGAAGTATTTTTTGCCTGCCTCTTCATTATTATTTTTTTGTTTAATTGATGATTTTGAAATTAGTAATGAACATATTGATAATATGTGATGAAGATGTATGATATTTGAATTCTCACCCAACCCCATAAGTTTCAGCAAAAATATGGGACTTTTCTGAAACCTTACGTGAACTTCTTAAGAGAACTCAAAGTTACCGAACAATAAATGGTAAATAATCCGCTATTATTACACATCAACATTCGCTTTAACACAAATTTTAGTAAACAAAGCAAAATTGACGAACATGACACTTTACTTTCCCGCCAGGAAGACCTGAGTCAGTTAAGCCCGAAAAAAACAAATTTTTTTGGTTGTATACTAAACTTAGGTCACATACCAAATTTCAGCTTTCTAGCATTTCAGGAAGTAGCCAAACATTTTGATGATCATCTATGTCTGTCACGAAATCGGCGTATTTTAATAAAATCTAAAGTACCTAAGTATTAAAGTTGTTCAATTGAGACTGTATTTAATAAGTCTATTGATGACATCATAGCCTGAGAAATATGAACTATCTGGTACATGGGAAACCAACTCTATGAGAGTTCAAAAATACGACGAAACACTTCAAGAGAAGGTAGGTAGTACCGCCCATGCGCTTCGCTTGGGGGCACTGCCGTGCCGCTGTACCAACTGCTGATTTAGGTAGGTATGTTAAGCTAATTAAAATATTTTATTTAAAAATTTCGAATTCTACTACCTAGTATGTAGTTACTTACTTATTATAGTTATAGGTATCATGTTAAGATAATTTTATTTGATTGTTGAAGAGCGTCGGTGGCTCAATGGTGTGGACTGTTGCCCTCCTACCGGGAGGGCCGAGGTCCAAATCCCGCCACGTACCAATATGTTTAGGAATTTTCGAAATTATATGTACGTTACCAGACGCTCTCACGGTGAAAGATAACATCGTGAGGAAACCTACGCACACCTGCGAAGAGATTCAAAGGTTGTGCGTGAAATCGTCCAACCCGCATTAGGCCCGGACGACTAAGGCTTAAAACACCCTTATGGGTAGGCTCGTGACCTTCGGAGGGGACGTTTAATGAGCTAATAATGATGATTTAATAGCTAATCAATTATTGTTATATTTAATAAAACTAAACTTACGATACAGAACAGCTTGCACAGGCACAGATACACAGTATGTATCGGTTACACAGGTAGGTATAATTATTATATTTGTGACTTCATTGTATGTTTATATTTATAATGAGCGTTTCATTAAATAAAATGTAATTTTGTATATTATATTCATAAAAACATGTTTGAGTGTCAGTAGGTACCCCGTATTTTGAAGCGGCATTGGCCAAAGCAAAGGGTACCGCAATGCTGCCGTTTATGCTGTGTAATGTTTTAAGAGTAAACGAAACCGCGTAATTCGAGTGCACACTAAAAATCTGGCTCCCAAAAGAATAATAAATAAACCTTAATAATCGAGATACCTCCTTTAATATGAGATTTATTATTTGGCCCTCTCAATGAACTTAATATAAATAAAATAAATAAAGCTAACGCCTTGGTCCCAGAGGGGTAGGCAGAGATGATGGAACGCCACTTTGCGCGGTCCTGACATATTTCCCTATCTTCATTCACATCCATCAATCTTTTCATACAAGCTCTTTTATTCCTTTTACTAGGAACCCCAGCCTTCTTAAGGACTTGACCAATTTAGTCAAGGTAAGTCCATTTATTAAGTTCATTGAGAGCACCATGGGCTATACTGCCTAAGCGGCAAGTTACTGAGGCCGGTGAGGCCTGACCTGTACATTAAAATGTAATTCTTTTTTTCGTAAGGTTTATTCAATTATTCTTATAGGTAATATATACCTTTAGGAATTGAATGGCATTTGCTTTATGCCATTCAATTGATGATTTCTTATAATGATTTATAAAATTCAGTCAAATTGCCCCGAATTTTGTACTTACGTGCTAAAATTTTAAGATTGTACCTGGGTACATATATAGAAACTGCCTCAGTGGTCTAGTGTGTTCAGCGTTGGCTTAGGTCGCTGCGTAATCCGGGGGTCGTGAGTTCGAATCCCGTGGGGAAACTGCATAGTAACAGTCACTGTGCGATTTTTCCTAGTTAGGTTAGGACAATGCAAGCTGAATCACCTGATTAACTAAGAAAAGAAAGATGATCCCGGGCTACAGTCCACGCTAAGCCGTCGGTTCGGTCGGCTATCTTAGAATACACCCAGCAGTCAGGCATTTGGGCCGCGTGGTGTCCCGGTAGCTACGTGTGGGAAGGCATGTCCCTGCAGTGGGACGTTATTGGCTAATCATTATAAAAAAACACTCCTCTGTCCTATGGCTTATATCAAAGCCTTGTGTAGAGTTAAAAGGTTGGAATGACTTTAAATTTGAAATCTAGATAAGGTAAGTAGTAGTAAGTAAGGTCTGAAATCCTCCTGCAAGTAGTAGTAGGTGCCTACAAAAACCTAAGGCTCCTTGACTCGTACCTATTCTCTTTTTTTGACTTAATAAAAACAATAAATATTATAAATAAAGAATATTTATTTTTCTATAAACACATTATTCCTTTTATATCATCAATGGCTCACATCATATAAATCGCGGATCGCATTGGGCTTTCGTCAACGAAGTCGTGTGCATGGATGGAGAAGAGTTCAGCGGCAACCGCGGGCGGCGCCGCGACGCGCGACGGCGAGTCGAACCGCCCGGCGCGCGCGGCTCCTTAGCTAAACAATTTGTGCATCGAGGTCAGGTAAAGATTACTTTAATCGCTAAATCACATTTGGACACTAATATACATGTATAAACTACGATCAACAAGTGTCAATATTGAGCAGTACGAGGTGGGCCGCGGTGACGCGCGGCGCTCAGCCTGCGTCACGCGGGCCCGTAGACGCAGTCGCCGCGGCGCGCGCCCGCCGACTCCTCGCCGGGCAGGACGGCGGCGCGCCGCCACTGGTCGCGCACGCGCTCCACGTGCTGCAGCACGCGCACCACGTTCATGCCGGCCAGCTTTCGCACGTCCTCCTCGCTCCAGTCGGGGTCGCGCAGCAGCTCCGCCAGTAGGTGCGGGTACCGCGACACGTCCTCCAGCCCCTCTGGCGGCGCGTCGATGCCGTCGTAGCCCGCGCCCAGGCCCACGTGCTCCACGCCCGCCACCCGCCGCACGTGGTTAATGTGCGCCACCACGTCCTCCACGGTCGCCCGCTCACCGCACGTCACTAACTTAGCGTAAAAATTTATCATGACCACTCCACCGTTGGCGGCTATCAAGCGCAGCAGCTCATCGGGAACGTTCCTCGTTGAGTTGCAGAGTGCCGCAGCGCCGGAATGTGAGAATACCACTGGTGCCTGAGAGGTTTCTAATGCATCTCGGGCGGTTTCTTCACCAGCATGAGAAAGATCTACTATCATTCCTAACCGATTCATCTCGCGTACAACGGCACGGCCAAATTCCGTCAAGCCACCAGTGGTTCCGGCTGCTCTAGCCCACCGATTGTCACAAGTGTGAGTCACTGTGAGGTACCGAGCTCCCAGTTGGTAAATGCTCGCAATACCGCCAGTGAATCTCCTAGAGCGTGACCTCCTTCCACGCCAATTAACGAGGCGATTCGTCCATCGCGGTGCGCATCTAGAAGTTCTGCCGCATCCGTGACGAGTGCTAAGTGGGCAGCGTTCATTTCTACAATACGTTTAATAACGTCCATCTGCTCAAGGGCGAGCTGCACGGCGTCCCTGTCGCGCGCGCCACACGGCACGTACGCGACCAGAACTGCGCGCCAACTTGGCCGAGTCTCAGCCTTGGGATATCCGTGTGCGACCAGCGCGATCTGGCCCAAGGCTCTAGTCCCTCCAAGCCGGCGCTCAAATTAAAGTCACTAATTTTGTTGTGCAAGAATTTTCTAACGTTCCACGCCAAGTCGTTGTGTCCGTCGACGAGGGGTGAGTCNGCGTAGCATGCGACGTATGGTGGTGAGGCGTTGCTCGGGAGTGGCCCGACCGCCGCCGCCGAGCGCCAGCGGAAGCGCGAGCGCGGCGCCGAGCGCGGCCAGCACGACGAGCGCCGCGAGCGCGATGCGCCAGCGCGGTCGCCGCGGCGTCGGCTTCTCGTCGGAGCTGCCCGACGCCGACGCCGACAGCGAGTCGGCAGCCCAGCGCCCGCAGCGCTCGGCCACGTCGGGCAGCGGCCCCGGGAACGTCATGCCCTCCGGCACCGCGGCCTGCAACAAGTTATTATTTGAAAAATACATAATCATTCCAGACATTAATAATTATTTTTCCAAAAATAAAAAAAGGAAACTCGTTCAGGATCACATGGGATTGATTATTACACGGCATTTAAGAGACCTCGGCTTCCAAATATTGATCCAAACCTCACTTACTCGCATCCTGCCTAACAACGAATTGGCCTCTGGCTACCTGCCAGTTGGCACTGGACAAGAGTCGCAGGTCTTTAGACATTAATGGAGACCTAGTTTGGTTTGCACCTACCTATGGTTGTTGTGATTTGTGTCTATCACGCTCCGCAACACAACCAAAGACGTTACAAAAATAAATAAAATAAAATAAAACTTTGAAAAATATTAAGTAATTAAAATCGTTCGTTTAAAAACATGATATTGTTTTAGATAAGAATCCTGCATTGGATTCATTTCATTCGTTCCAAGTTATAACATAGTCACGAATATGTCGACTTCTACCGGCTACACTCGTAACTGACAAGAAATGTAAAAAATGGAGACGAAACCATAATTCTTTCAAAAACAATGCGAAGCCAGCACAGTACGTCCTAAGTAGCATAAATCACACGTCACATAAGGTATCGTGCCAGCAATTTTCATGTTTTTCGTAGCTTAATAAATATAGGTACCTACAGTAACTCATTACATTTGTACGGCTTCATTTCACACCATGTATCCTGATTAAATATAATCTCGCACATACGAAGCGCTCAAATAACATGGATTTAAATAACTCGCATATTGCACTAAGTGATGCTTGGTACATACACATAAAAACATATGACTGGATGAGGATGAGTAAAACGGTAACTTTTGAAGCCTATTAATAGTTTTAATAAAACAGTAAGGAACGAGGAAATACCAATAACTATTTAAAATAAACATAGCCAAACTTACAAACAAAACATAAAATAGGTTTTATTTTTATTTAAATAAAAGCTTAGTAACATAGTCAGCAGCACGCTAATCCTCTCATGAAACTATAAATGGCTAATAACTGCCATCACTTAAGAGAAGCTAAAGTGCTTAGGTAGTTGCAGGTTTGCGCAACTTAAACTAATAGATAACTATTCGAGCTGCTCAGAGGTGGTAAGTTGATCTTAAGGAGTTGCAGATGTCTGGAGTAACAATCATTTGCGCGTGTTAAATTATGCAAGAAGCACACACGGAGCATGGGACGCAGACAAGGGGGAAGGGGTCGAACTGAATAGCCTCTGACCCATTTACGATAACTGGCGAGAAGGCCTGCCCGCGGGATTTCACTTGTTGGTGACAGCCCTGAGTGATATTACACTGTCTCTTTTGCTGCCGCTGTTGTTACTAAAAGGAAAGAGCATTCGATGGAATTCACAAAATATCATATTTTGCAACCTCAACTTTGTATTTCTATTGACACATATATGCTATGTAAACGAACATTTGATGAGGTAGCTAGGAGCATAGGTAGTGTACCATATTTTTTCAATGTTATAATATAACATCACTGGTTCTAGACACTCAAGAAAAATCATTATTATCTGGCAATTCATTTCTGAAGCAAAAGCATTCGCGACCTTACTAATTGAGGGCAATATACATTTCGCAGGACTTATCGGGCTCGGTTCCCGGCACATTAAAGCTATAAAGCAATACGTACGCCCTCGACATGGAAACAGAGGCGGACTTAAATGAGCAGGGCACATATTAGCAATTTCGTTCAGTAGTTTACAAATAAAGCAAAGGTAGATAGAAGAATACTACTCTGTAGATATATATTTTTAATAACCATACATTTACAAAATTATTAGTTCAACTAGATATCAACTTTCATGCATGTTTTAATGTAATTTTAGGTCCACTATTTTAAAGTGCTGATGGCACTGTCCCTAGATTTTGGTTAACCAAGACACTTTTAACAAAATATTATTTTTAAAATAGTCTGGTGACTTAATTTTTATTAATAGGTGTAAAAAGTGTTAGGATTCCTCACAAAAACGATTGCATAACGTTGGTATTGACATAGGAGAGAATAGAGATGACATTTGAACCTTAACACCTCGCGAAGTATTCAAGTAAGAGTATTTAATGTACATACCCCAAAAATTCAAAACTTTTCATTAAGAAGTCCTCTCGCCATAATGCCCCTTAACTTAATATTGAAATAACTATGTACCTTTATAAAGGTTTGCAATAAATATGGAATTGAATGTACGAGTACTCATACGAAGTGTTAAATTAAAGCTTTTGGGCCCTTAGTGCGTCACCGCATGGGAATGAAGGCACGTGTACTCTCCCAACAACTTTTGATTTGGACTCACTTAAAGCAAAACGTTCACAGTTGATAAATAAATAATTATAGCAAAATTTTGGTTTAGCCATGATAAAATGTGCTCGTACTTGAACTTGCTAATTTGAAAATGATATTTTTGGGTACGTTATTTATTACACAACTTGCTATGTAAGTTTATTTTGTGAAGTACAGAGTCCATGTTTCGTAAAAATACATTTGTTTAGGCCGGTTATGTGTTACAATAACAAACTCATATGAATTCTTTGACCAAATAAACTTAGAAAGTGCATCAGTAGGTTTGCAACAATGGTATTATATGTATGATAGAGTCTATATTGTGTTCTTGGAGTGGTTTGGTGAATTCAATTGTTAAAATCCTTTTTCTGTTAGTTTAAGAATAGGTATCTACATTTATGGTATGTTCTATTCATTGGATATTCTCTGAGTAAAGAACATTTTTAATAGAATTTTTTAGTGACCTAAATCAATTTTTTATTAGGTAATTAGTTCCACCAATCATCATAAATATAACCACCCGTTTTACAAAAAAAGTATTGTCAGTATAAATATTTTCTCACAATGCTTGATACATGAGCGTGAGAGAATAAAGAAATGTAAAATATATCATGGCATTGTATCGCTTTCTATTGTTATTTGTTCAAGCAAACCTTCTTTGGTATGAATGTATCAGTGCGAACACATTATTGGTGATGATAAAGTGGTGAAATGCAAATGGTAAGCAGTTTCCGGTTACGGCAGACCCTTAGTAGGTAGCTGCTGTTAGCGCTGTGACTCTGTTGGCTCGGTCAATTTCGTATGCCCGATGAAGTGGAATGAACATTTAACACGTCTGTGCTTTCGCTCTTCGGCTCTACAGGACACAAAGGAACGACCGAAAGGTTTTTAAAATATCCACTCTGCGTTAGCAGCATGACTAAGTGAAGCGAAAGTACGGCGTCACAAAAAACCTTTCATACACAAACGCTTATAATACACTGGTCTATGGGATCTCCAACCCTTAAATATTATTTATAGAGTATTATTTTTACTTCACTAATAAGTGAGGCTAAAACAAATAGGCACTAAAAAGATATAAACTTAGTTAAAAATATTCATCGTAAAATGCTATTTCATCATTATCATCTTAATAAACGTCCCCACCGAGGGGCACAGACCCATTGGCTGACTTTACGCACAACCTTTGAATCTCTTTGCAGGCTTGCGCAAGTTTCCTCACGATGTTTTCCTTCACCGTAAGAGCGTCGTATAAACGTAATAATTTCGATAATTCGAAAAGACATTGGAACGTGGCGGGATTAAACATGCACCCTCCAGATCGTAAGGTAACAGTTCATAGCAATGAGCCACCGACTTTAAAAAAAATGGCCAAGTGCGAGTCGGACTTGCTCGGAGGAGGGTTCGGCAGTGTCAAAAACATTTCCAATGTTGAAATATTTTATTATTTCTAATTATTACTACGTTTTATTGGCCTCAGTTAAGTCTTTTAGCGGAATGAATTCTAAAAAAAAATATTTCATTTTTTTATAAAAAATGTATAAACCAAAATATTAAAACTGAACTTAAAGATTATTTTATATAGGTAATATATTAACATCAATAAACAAATGAAAATAAATAACTAAGTATAATAAATAGACACATAGTTATTATATATAAATATATATATATATAGTTCCATTCTAACATGCTATGCTCTGCATATCAGTTCATTCATCATATATATATATATATATTTTGAACACACTGTATCTGAGCGTTGCATTCTATAAGTTGTGTTCTACAAGGATGAACTGATATGCAGAGCATAGCATGTTAGAATGGGACAGATAGCTTCTTAGACCCACATACATTCTACCTATATTTCGCCCAGTAAGATTGTAATTTTTGTTTAGATTACCTACATTATGTTTTATATATAATTTAAGTGTTTCCTCTTTGTCAATGAAAATGTATGTTTATGTTTAGTGTCTTTTTCATAATTTTACTAGCTGACCCGACAGACTTCGTCCTGTCAGAAAAATTTGTAATGTGCAAGTGTTTTGTTCCTACCACAGACATCCGAATATACAATTAGACTGGACAAGCCGCCAAGTTTATAGGCAGTCCCAGTGTCGCAATTTCTTTTCGGTTCTTACCTGTGAAAAGTTATTATATTTCTTGGTAAATTATTGATTCATTGCGATGATAGCATGTTATAATTGCACAGGATGTCATTTTGGAAAAAACGGTAATTTCTTCTAATATTCGTGCGTCTTGACTCGTCTCACAGAGCGTAAACTGGCAGCCAGTGTATGCTCGTTGAGCTTACATATGTCGCACTTTAAACGCGGCTCGCCCCATCTCCTGTATTGGGAAATCTGTGGTTCCTACCTTTTTTATATTCTTTGCAAAAATTATCCTGAACAGAACCATCACCCTGGTAATAATTCGATGTGAATTAAAAATAATTAAATAAAACACTATACGCATTTAAAAGTAAGTAATTTTAATGGACTTAATATAATAATAGCAATAAAGCTCAAATTGATTCTACGTTTTAGTTAGAAAACGTTTGTATGTAAAAAGGAAAAGGGCTTTATAGGTTTTCCTGCGCAATTATTCGATTTTTTCTCGCCGTAAGAACCATTCTTGGACTTCAACGAACATTTTAAAAAAGGAATTGGCCATATTTGTCCAGGCGATGTTGAGTTATGCGCTTACCAACACATTTTGCGATTCATTTTTATATTATAGATGACGTAAACAAGTATGACGATTCTGGTGACCGTCAAAAACTCGAATGAGTTTATGTTTACACCTAACTGTTTGTTTATTGTAACTGTATTTGTATTTTGTATGAATAAATAAATAAAAATCAGCCAAATTAGTTTGACTTGACCATTCAACTCTTACAATACGGCCATTCCATTTGTATACCTACCTACCAAACTATTTACAACAGTATTTCCGGCACCAACAACCTAATAATACCGTGTCGATTAATACTAAGAACCGTATCTAGTGCAGATACGAGACGCGACCTATTTAGCTTTCGATGGCATTGCGAATAACGCTCGTAATAAAGGCTTTATCTATCAGTGAGGCTGTCCACGTCTATCTCGTTCCTTTCCTGACCTACCTACGGCTACCCCACATTTAGCTGATTGACTATACAATCCAGGTTCTTTGATGTAGCCACGATAACCTATATACATATATCTATACGATGTACGTATGGGTTGCTGCCTATACATGCTAATATGCTCTATTAAGTGTGGAGGTGACAGAGATGCAAATTGCTCCCGACAGAGATGAAAATAACTAACAAAATATAATTTGGGTGTTAAATATACACATACTTACGATGAAACCTTCATAAGATAATAAGATACATTTAGCAGAAAGTTGGGCTTAATATTGAGAGCTTTAGGAAGCTTCATTGATATAGGTTACAGAGATGCATGAAAGAAAAACAAAACAAATGGCAATATATTGCCCTTAATCTCCGAAATTGGGAGGGGGACATTGCACAGACTTTTAAATTTTTTGTGCTCGAAGTCATATTTCTGATTTACGTCTTTTGATAACAAAAAAAAAAATGTGTGAGATGGTGATCTGAAAATTATAAATACATTTATACTAGCAGCTGTAGCTATTTCATTAAAGAAAGAAAATTTACAACATCTTTTTTTTATTTCAATTTAATAATAATATAGTTACCGATTTATTTAATCGATTATTTATTTAGTTACCGATTAAAACCTTTTGCGCGAGTCATTAAATGTTAGTAACATTGGACTGTAGTGTGATTTTTTATAAAATTATTTTTAGCGAATGTGTGTGTAGGAACTAAGTTTCGAGAAATACATAGTTTCTAAGATCTCATGATGATGTTTTTTTTTGCTTTTACACATATTACATATCTAAATTATGAACAGGCAAATACTTGCGACAAACAATAAAATGAACGTTACGCAAAAGGAACGGCACACACGAGAGTAACACTTTACCCCCAGTCGACACGACAAAGTGCATCGAGTCCACATAAAACGTAAGTAAGTTACGGCCGCTGGGGCCTGCCCGGAGTGGTGGTTACTAGCGGCGAGGCGCGAGAAGTTGCAAAACAACGCGCGGCCCGGGCCGAGCTGCATCGATTGGCTGCACGGCTCTGGTGTTGCCAGGTGCCCTGCTTGCAAGTTCCCTGACCTGTCTCTGACCGTTGTCGACCCATACGTCGGCGCCTTCATCTAACATTAACTTGTCTATGACAATCGAATTTTTAAATGTTACTTAACTGAAAAATTAAAAATTCTCAGTTACAAAACAATTCACTTGCCTTTTTCTTTCAATTTCAACAGTTAATGAACTTTGATTACAAAAACAAATACGACGCTTTGTGAATAGTATTTGTTTTTTCAGTAAATAAATATGTTTTATGAAATGTTTTTTATCTTAACTCTACCTAATGAAAATAAATGTACTGAAAAGTGAAATCGTCTACCATGATAACTTTCAAAAAGTTTCAGTGAAAAAGTTAAATTGCTGCCACATCGTAAGCCATTAAAAGGTACCTCATCACGACGTGATATTGCGTTTTCCTCCCGCAACTCGTCACCAGGCAGCCTTTGCCTGGGCTAGCCGGCATAATGTTGCGTGAAATTCGCGCCCTATTGTTACCTTACTTGCTATCCATCCGGCCATGTCGCTTTTATAAAGCGCGAGCCCGATGCTCTATGGATTACGCTCGGATAAATATTAACAATCACAGAGCTGTAGCGGAATTGGATCGAATACGTAGGTACACAACGATTGTTTTGTAAACTATATAAAATGGTATCCAAAGTTTTAGTAGTTACCAAAGTTAGGTTTGATTGGGTCATTTGGTTATGTTATATCATTTTACAAAAACAATATTTATTACGTTTGTTAAATAAATGACGAACGCTATGAATAAAATCAACGTTTATTTTACGTTTTAAATTCATATACAAACACTATTTATCGAAGTTTTAGTCTATGCTATCGTTAAATTCGATTGAGCAACATCATTTATGTTTCGTGTCCATATTTTATAATTTTGGCAAGACCCTTGATTTGTGAGCCTGTCTGTTTCTTTATGTAAGAATTTCAGCTGTGTAGGTATGTACAATTTTAGTGCCGCAAGAAACAGTTATAATGTTACTAAAACAAACCTACTTATTTTTGTTACGGGACAGAGTTTTTCGTTAATCACAAGATACGCTTGGAGGAAGTTGTTATTATTTACAAATATATGTTGTGTATATTTTGGTCAACATGCAATTTAATACATTGCGGCATAAAAGACACATTGAGGAGTAAGTACATCTTTTTTCAGTGTCTTATTAGTTTACATATTGTTTGCATTTAAAAAATTGATTTTATATTTAGAATTTTTAAAAATTAATGTATACCTAATATGAAAATATATGCTTTCTATTAATCATTTTAATTTGTTTCCCCACAAAACACATGTGAAGAGTGGTACCTATAGCTTAGGAATATTTTATAGGAACCATCTGGTTAAGTACAACTTTCTACAACATTAACTGCTCACCCTCTGGATGTGATGTCGCCTTTTTTTCGGAGATTCTTTTTTGGATGACCGAATTTTTCAACTGGGTCATCCCTTAAAATTAGATGGCCAACCTGCCCTCATAAGCACTCAGCTGCTCTAATGTTCGACAAAGATAGCACAGATCGATATTGAAACGTAGAATGTCGGTTTTATTAAAATACTTCAACGTTAAACAGCCTAAAGTATAAAACATCTTACATTAAATAATCACAGAAAGAAAAAATATTGACTGTAAAATAAATACAAATTATACACAAAAGTAGTTACAATAAAAACAAATGAACAACAATCATTTACTAATACAAGCACACAGAACAGTGGAAAGTTATAAATAGAGAGAAAAAAATGGAAGTATATACGTCAAAAGGTCCCGCTCAGCATAAGCTGTTGCACCGCCAAGCGCTGCAGCGCGCAGCAGCACTGTAATTCTGGCAAACCTGCTGAGATGACTCACAAAGGAATTTACTTTTTATGGTAGCTTTCTATGTATGCCTTATTACCAAATGCACAAACAACGATGCGTGAACGATGCTATATTTCTTGCGACGAGTAGCCCTTAATACCCAAGTGCCTACGCCGAAAGGAACTCATAAAATAGATCCAGAAAAATATTTGTTAGAAAGGAGCGAGGACGGAGAGTCGTTTACTCGCCTGATTAAGGAAGAGATATCTGATGTTTTCCTTCCTCCCGTACCTGAACAACTTACCTAGTACCTTCTTAAACTTTCCACCACCACAAGTCATTGATATATAGTGTTGACTTAGGCTCTTACATCACAGAAAAACTTTTATCCTGTGTAACCATAATCTCGAATCTACTTGGGTGCACTTAATGGTCATTAGAAACATGTTATTTAATTGGGATGAATTTTCTTTTCTTTTTTCAATTTCATTGGAAATAAGCATTGAAAAGAAAATATAATACGGTAAGTAGTCAACACAAACATTTTAATTTGACATAGTTTGAAATAAAAGGTATTTGCGAAGTACCTAGTTTTTTTTTTCTTGACATATATAATATTTTTTTAAATATATTTAATTTGACTTACTATTATTGCTAATTTAATAATCTTTATTGTATCTTATTTTCCTATTTTGATATTATATTGATTTGTTATTGACTGAATTAAATAATGTACTAAATGTCTAAATCATATTAATGTAAATAGGATTTTATGTAATGTTAAATTGCAACACCTTCCAGGGTATATGACACGAACCCAATATTGTAAAATCTTTGAATACATATGTTATGCAATTGAAATAAATAAATAAAATAAATAGTAGTGCTGACCATTATATATGGTTTTATTATAAATAGATACATAACTTTAAAAAATACTTTGATTCAAAGTGCTAAACAATACTCGTATATAATAAAAGCGATTCAAAATGTATGAAGTATCTAGGCCGATCTTATGGCGCGATACACTAAAATAGGACGGAATAAAATTTCCATTTGCTTCTTAAATTGTCAGTCGTCGACACAATAGGCATTAGGTACATTTGTGAATTTATCGCTTAACTCTATATAGGCGTTATTTGTATTTTTATTTCTTGTACATTTAGCTGTAATACCTACTCGAAATGACTTTTGACAGCAAGTAAATACAAAAGAAAATAAAGTTTCCTAAATTCTGATTTTATTATATAATTTTCGATTATGATTCGGTTCGCAAGCTGAAGTTTACCCTATAATTTGTAAAGTGTATTTTATGTTATTATTTTTATAGCACTTAGCAACTAAATTGAACTTATTACAAGGTAGGTAGGCACTACAATTTTTTTGTTTCTTTTATTGACCTATTCAGAAAGAATTGTCCAAGTATAATCGAATTTTATGATTTTAGTAACTCACCTAGTCCTAAACTAAGCATTTACAGAAGTATCCGTATTATAATACGGATACTGTCATGGTCAGGTGTATCACTTACCATCAGGTGAGCGTCCTGGTCGTCCTGTTCACTTTGTAACATAATAAAAGTCTAAATAACTGATAAACATACTTTTATTTTTTTGTGAATACATAATTATACATAGAAACCCCAGACCATTACAAACAGACATGTTCATGCACACAAATGTTTTGCACTGCCCGGGGATCGAACCCGGAACCCTTGGTGTATTAAGAGGGCATAACCGTTTGACGAGACTGCAAATTAGGTATTTCGAACGGCTGGACCTGTGTGAGTGACCCACATACAGCCTGGCTTTGCGGTCGGCAGGTTGCATCGAAAAGCTAGGTATCTTAAATAAATTTACTTTCGTGGTCATAATTAATTTTAGGTATGGAATTTAGTAATTACGTTGTGTATGGGTGTTTTAAGAAAATTTAAACAATAAATGCTTTTTATTTATTTATGTATGGTACACAAACAGAATACAGCTTTTGAGCGTACACACTTTTAAAGGGCCGGCAACGCATTTCTGGGACCTGATGTCTTGCAAATGTTCATGGGCGGCGTTGTCACTTACCATCAGGCGAACCGTATGCTCGTTTGCCTCCTGTTCGATAAAAAAAAAATGCTAGCTTTTGCTCGCAGCTTCACTCACGTTGTAATTCTTTACGCTTAGAAGCACAATATTAATAATTAGGTAAAGCTTTGCAGCTTTTTTTACGATACGAAGTGAACAGGACTGTCAGGACGTTCACCTGATGGTAAGTGATAAGCCTGACCATGACAGAGCGGCATTAAAGGAGACCAACAACTGATAAACAGTTATTATTCTCCATCAATGCTGCATTGCGCCCGGCACCCGAGACACCAAGTGTTAGGTCTCTTATACCCGGTAATTTCACTAGCTACAGTGCCCTTATCCAGAAACACAAAAGTGCATAGCACTCTTATTTGACGGGACGATCTCTGGCAATGCGGTGGTACCTACCTAGACGACTCAGTATCAAGTCTACCGACTACCACCAAGCATTACTTTGTTTTAGCGTTTGTAAAAAATTTGGGTATCCAAAACTTCTTTGTGCACAGTATTCTTAACTAATCTGTCATAAGCACTGAAGCTATCAAGCTATTGGGTGAACTTACTCTTGAGTAAGTAACATAGAACTGTCCATGAGAGAAGCAATATTCTCTCAAATTTTAATTTTGGACTAAAAATATTTTGTACGTCTTCATTTATTCGATTCATTGAGTACTGATAGGTTCAAACTAATACAATCTCATCCTCTATCATCCCTTATTTTATCCCAATTAGGTGTTAAATTTCTCAAAATCCTATTTAAGCGAACGCCTTTATCATAGTTGTTTTTATCTTACATTTACAGATCTTTACAGATTTCTACAAACTTTCATCACCTATTTTATCCCCTTTGGGGTGGATTGGATAAATATCATTTCTAAGGCGATATCTATGTCAGTATTTGTGCATGCAAAGTCTTAACCCGATCGATTCAAAATTGACAAAGTTTCATTCCCTATTTTATCGGCTTGGGGATAGAATTAATCAAAATCCTTTCTTGGGGATGCCTATGTCATATTATCTTTATGCATGCAAAGCTCAGCCTGATCGGTTTGAAATTGACAAAAGGTTTATACTAACTTGGATCTCCTATTTTATCCTCATGGGGGTAGAATTAATCAAAATCCTTTCTTAGCAGATGTCTACGTTAGTGGTTATCTAGTATATCCAATCCATTCAGTTTGTTTGAGCTGTGAGTTGATAGATCACTATGTCAGTCAGTCAGGGTTGTTCAGTTATAGGAACTCTGTTGTGTAAATGTAATAGATGCCGTAGTCACACAACATTAACCATAATAATTAATTAATTGCAGTAAGGAACCTTAGACTTGGCACGTCTTTGTCTTGATTTCATTACTTTTTAGAGATAATCAAGCAGCTCCATCGAGACTTGGCTAGATTTTTTACAGAATGTTTTGGTGGGATTTTACTTCTTTTTGTAGAAACTTGAAAGGAATATTAGACGACCCATTGGGTGTAATGGTTGAAACGTCGGCTACTACACCAAGGGTTCTGGGTTCGATCCCCGGGCAGTACCTACAAATATTTGTGTGCACCAACATGTTTGTTTGTATTAGTCTAGCGCGCTCGACTTGGCGGGGGCACTACCGTGCCCCCGATTTTTGACATCGGATGAAGCGGCCCACCATGTTAATATATATTGTTTAAAGGCGGTATGTCAATCTCTTATAGTTTGGCTGGGCTCTTTTGTTATCTAAGCAGGGTCACCAGGTACACCAGATCTTCAATTATCCAAGTTATTATAGTTTTCCCTTTATGTAACCATTAAACCCTGACTCTGTACCAAATTTCAGCTCTGTGAGTTAATGGGAAGTACTAGTTCTATTTTGATGATTTTTTATCTAAGCAGGTCACCAGGTACTCCAGATCTTCGATTTTCGAAGTTTTCATAGTTTTCCCTTTATGTAGCCATTAAACCCTAACTCTGCACCGAATTTCAGCTTTCTGAGTTAATGGGAAGTACTATTTCTATTTTGATGATCATGAGTGAGTGAGTGAGTGTCTGTCGAAAATGCGAAACTTTCCTTTCGCTTAACGTCAGAACTAAATGACCTACAGACTTGAAATTTTGGATTTAAAGTGAGTTATTATATCTTACTAGATGACGAAAATTTCAGCGCTCTGGTATTATCCAAAGGTTCTCAAATCGGGGCCTGAAAATGCGGCGAAATGGATCCTGTAAAGGATGGTACGGCAGTGTTTGCTTCGCGCTCGACTTGGCGGGGGCACTGCCGTGCCCCCAGATAAATTTAAAAAATCCAAGCCGAGTAGCTGTAAAGGCTTTCATGGTCATAATATTGATGTATATTTCAATTACATTATACAAGTATTTTTCGTTCTATCGTTAAAACAGTAACAGCCTTTTTCGTGATTTTTGGATTATGCGCTCTTAATCGACGTCGCAACCATTATACGAAATGAGTAGTTTTTTTTAAATAGATTATTGTATTTAATTTAATAGATACATAACATTGATGCTTTACAAACGAAACTGTTCTTTATACTTCTGTAATGTTCTAAAGTTTTCGTCTTTGAATGTGTAAACAATTCTAAAATTTTTAATTTTTTTCTCCCTTGATAGTGAACAAGGACAGTGCAAACACTAAAATCCTGCTGTACAAATAAAAAGAACGCAAACAGCGTCAGCAAAGACAATGTATTGAGCTCACAATAAGAAATAATTAAGTGAGGGGGCGCTCTCTGGCATAGCGCTCTAAGAAAGACAGCAATGTGATGGTTGTCGAGTCAGTGCAAATCAGAGTCTACAAATACAGATTACAAGACGTGTCGTTTCACCTTTCGCAGCATATTTATAACCAACTGAAAGAAATCAAACAGACTAAGTATACTTAAAACTTATTTGATTCCCACTTCTCTATAAGATAGGAGGTTCAGAATTTATAATTTATACCGCATAAAACTAATTTGTTTTTATTGGAACAGCAGTAAATTTAACGTTACAAAAATTCGTACTAGTTTTGTGTGCAATTCTTTGTTAGTACGCAGGGGATATATTTTTACACACGTATTCCATGAGCAGATATGAAAGACCAAAGAGATAAGAGATTGATCTTTTTAGAGCTATAAAATTAGAGTGGTTGAATTCAGATGAAAAGTAGGAGGTATCCTGACGGGTTGAAACGACCATACATGTGTGTAAAATTTTATAGCCTCTCCACCTAATTTCGTCATATAAAATGACCGGCTTGGAACATTTTATTTGCTGTGCTGCCGGTTTAAGTCATAAATATTTTGAAAAAAAACCGACGTCAAACTAATACTTAAGCAAAATCTATTTTTTTAGCTAGGTAGATAGAAATGGATAAATAAGTCTTTTATAATGGATATTATTTGGGAGCATGGCAGTTCCCCCGCCAAGACGAGCCAAGCGAAGCGCACTGCGCAAGGGCACTACCTACTTTTTTCGCAGTGTTTCATCGTTTTTTGAACTCTCATAGCTTTCGTTTCCGATGTATCAGATCGTTCATATTCTCAGGATATTATGTTAACAATAAATAATAAAATTACATAGTCTCAATGAAATACTTTTAATTTTATTGATATCTAAAATACGTCAATTTCGTCACTGACACATTGATGACAGTCTAATTGTTTGGCTAATTCCTGAAGTACTAAAAAGCTGAAATTTGGAACATATGTAATTTATGTTTAGTATATAATTGACAAAAAATCATAAATGTACGATTTTCGCCCCCATCCCCAAGAAGGGGCCTCTAATTTTATATGAGATTTTCATTAATTTTAGAAATAACATCAACTTTTCACGGGTCTGCAGTACACAGTAACTAAAAACTATTCATAAATGCTTAAGAACAATATAAACCCTATTAAGACTGCCTAACAACTTACAAAAGAATTGAAATCCCACCAAAACATTCGAAAGTAAGAAGGAAAAACATTTATTGCCCGTACACAAGAATACGCTCAGACACAGAAGTGTATTAATTACAATTGCACGATAATAAAGTGGAACATAATAATATACAGGGCACGCTACAAGAGATTTGAAAATAAAAAAAAATTACAATTTCGCGCAAAAAGTCCTGCCTCAGTATCAGCTGCTGTGGCTCTATACGCCTCACCAGCACTGTTAATGCCGAACCTCTTGAGTGTAAGGATTTAAATTTAAAACCAAACCATTTAAAATATTTCGTTACTTATTTTAGATCAAAACTAAATATTTGCATTATCTCCACGATGGTCAAAGGTGGCAAAGTCGTACATTACGTTACTCATATATATATAGAATTTGTTGAACTAAGGGTCGGTAGTGTAAGGTCGTGTAGATTCAGAAGCTTGGCTCTACATGAGATCTGATATCTTTTTCACTGCGTAAACCTTATGTGAAAAACCGTATCTGGGCTAGTGAAATTACCGGTTATTTATATATGTATATATATAATCTAATAACCTTATGTGATCGTCATGACAACCGTTTATAAAAATGTTTTGATGGGATCTATTTATACAAATTAAAGCTTGTGAATTGGTTTAGCACTTGGCAACGACATTGAAATTATAAAAGAATTATTTTAACCCATTTCTGTTTACCTAACAAAAAAAAAATTTTACTTTTTAGTTTGAGTTTTTTTGTTAAAAATATTTTTTAAATACCCTAATAAGATTATATTATATAAGATATTGTGCCGCAATAGTAAAATTTTGCACTCATTTGTTATGTTTTACTAGTATGGTAGATTCAATTATTAACGCCATTAGATAATTCATTCTACTACTCGTTTCTCTCTTCAACCTATAGCAGTCCACTGCTGGACATAGGTCTCCCCCATTTTGCGCCAGATATTTTTGTCCTCGACCACGTCTTACACTACGCTTGCCAAGATGCGGTCTCCAATCCAGCAGTACAACTCGTATACCATTACCATTTTAAACCTAAATATATATATATATACCTAATAAATTTTACCGAAATACATAATTTACAGTTGGATTGTAAAATGTAATGTACAAATAGTAAGGTAAGTACACGTAGGTACTACGATAGACCGACGACTTGCGAAGGGTCACTGGCGAAGGCTAGATGAGAAAAGCGGACGGCCGGTATATCTGACGCAAAATATGGGAAACCGATTTATATCCAGCAGAGGACTGCAATACTCCCCCTAAAATCTCCCATAAACCGAAAAGTCGTCTAGATTAGAGTTCCCATTATATACTTAACAGGGTTATAGTTACGAGCTGGAACATCTTGATAACCAACGAAAGAGGTTCAGGTCATCCGATGACATCTACTGTTTGTGGGCCTTGAAGGACTGGAACCCCTTTACGTTGAAAATCCCAAAGAGAGGCCTGTTCATTAGGTTACTGATGATGAAATAGTGATGATAATGATTGTCTTCATCTACATAATAGAAGATAAATAAGATTGATAATATAGAAGCTGTAAAAGACGGCTAAGGAATAAAATATGCAAAGAGCGCTCTTTCATTTAATTCAACCTATAATAATTTTCTGCTGGTTCAGCTTATACAAGCCCGCTTGCTGAACATGGAGACAATGATGAATCCCATACCATACATTCAAAGTACTCAGACAGACTCTAAGTCAAGTGGACTGTAATTGGATGTTAAAGCTCGGAAGGATTTATTAATTTTAGTTATTGTATGCCAAAAGTGTTTAAATTATTTTTTTTTATAAATTATGTTCTCTAGAAGAATATATGTTTTGAGAAACCATCAATGAAATAAACACGGTAACGGTTTGTTTGTTTATGTTGCCTTCCAAATAATAAGATTTGTTTACCAAATTGATACTAGTAGCTCACCAGATATTTTACCAATCAACAAGTAGTTAGTTGTTTAGGTGAGAGAAATATATAAGACGTAGTACTCTCGCGAACTATTGTACATAGTCTGCCTGAGGTAGTTATTTGAAACCATTTCAAACTTAACCTCCACCACCTTTCTATTGGGTAGATGTAACTTATCTTTTATCAATCGTTGATGGTCTTTCATCATCGTCATCATCGTTATCAGCCTATAGTGATGGGAGAAATAAGTGATATTGAAGTAACTAGAAGGAATACCTTATATATAAGTTGTCCCTTAAGTAAAGAAACTTGTGATACTAACACCACACTGCGGTTACAAATTGTATTTATGTGCGTCCATTTCACGAAAAAAAGTACTGCGGCGATTTGTGGAACCAAAGACAGACCATATTGTCTATCTATTTTATGAATTGACGACCCATTTGGTGTTGCGGTTGAGACGTCGGCTGCAACACCAAGGGTTTTGGGCCCGATCTCCGGGCAGTACAAACATATTTGTGCATGAACATTTCTGTTTGTTATAGTCTGAGTGTTTTCTATGTATAATATGTATGTATTTACAATAAAAATTATGTATGTTTATGCGTTGTTTAGTACCCATAATACAGGCTTCACGCTTTTAACTTGGGGCTAGATGGCGCGGGGTGAATATCAGTTGATATTTATTTAATTTGTTTGCTGTGGTAGATTTCGATGATTTCCTAGCTGCATCAGAGTGTTTTTGAGATATCAAAAGAGGTAAAAAGCTAAGTCTTCATCTTAAGTTTAAACTTTTGAAGTACATGCATGCATATGTACGTGTCTTTTTAAACATCCAGTTTAACGAGTTAGTCAGTTTAAAACTTTTCATATTAAGTAAACTCAAATTACTTTAGCTCCACAAGGTTTTTGACATTCCTTCTGGATATAACGTTTAGCTGAACAGTATTTTAATTTTGCCGTCATACATTGAATTTGTGTATTGACTTTGAGAATTTAAAATGAACGTGGGGTAAAGCTTTTAGTGAAAGTCATGAATATGTAATTAAAATAAATCATGGGTAAGAAAAATAAAAATGAAATAAAAGGTTAAATCTGAAATTATACAAGTTTCAAAAGTTTAAGAATTAATGAGAAGTTGATGTTTACGTCTTAATAATAAACGAATCAATCACAATCTTCCCTGAACACAGAGAACATTATAGAAAAAACAATCACTATTTTAAATTCTAAAATGTTTGATGATAAGTTATTAAAAATGACGTAAGTTGTAGAAAGGAATGTTTTGTCTTAAATTTTCATCAGGAGGAAGGAGTAAAAAAATAGAAAATGCATTGGTGAATATTAGAAAAAAACTAAATTAATATACTGTATTAGTTCCCTTTAAAATATAATTACAAATGAACGTGGCCACTGATCACTTGAACATTCAAACAAGGCGCCAGTTCGGGCCAAACAACACAATACGATGCGAGTGCGGGTGACATGTGATGTGAACACTACAAACAAAACGTGGAGCGGTCCCTATCGGACCACGGGCATGCGGGGCGCTGGGCTGGCAATTCACACACGTACGTGGGCGTGCGGCGAGGTGATCGCGCGGCACAGGCAGGCGTGCGCCGGCGGCACCTGGTAGTCCATGTAGTTCCCGTAGCCCATGTGGTCGCAGGTGCAGGCGCATGTCTCGATGTGCCGCCGCAGTTCCAGTTCTACCTCCCACGGCGGCTCCATGAGCGCGTAGAGGCGGGCGGGCGCGCGCAGCGGCGAGCCCGCGCCTCCGCGCGCTGCGAATGCGGCCTCGGGCCGGGCGCGGGCCGCACCTGCGCGACGCCACCTGCCGCCCCGTCCCCCGCCCGGCGAGCATACACGGCGCCCGCTAACGCGGCTCGGCGCCGCAGCGCGGGCGCGGGCTGCGGGCCCGGGAGGCCTCGGCCAGGGAGCAGGCCGCGCGCGGGTGTCGCGGTGCGGCGCGCATAGTGTCGCGGCCGGCTGCCGGCTGGGGAATGCCGCGCGAGCCCGGCGGCCGCCCGGGCGGCCCGGCCGCGCCGGCGCCCCGAGCTCCACGTGATAGCCGCACCCCGCACGCCCCCCTACCCGCCCACGACGCCCCCGCCAACGCCATCGCCATCGCCGCACCGTGCCGAACATCTTTCAGATGCACAATCGTCAGCCATCAATTAACTCTTCGACATAGTTACATTAGTCGGAAATTGGATTCGAGATTACGAAGAAAATCCTTTTGTGTTCACGTCCTGGACGCCATCATTTATAACAACAGCTCGGACCGCGAGAATAATAATAGGGTATTCGACATTTAGGTTCTCTTGCTGATAAATAAATACCGGAAGTTGGCAATAAATCATATAGTTGTCGCCCCGAGTCAATGGCGACTAGTTTGTTGAGTACGAGAAGGTTAGGACATCTTTGAATCCCTTTGTCAAAATATGAATCTCTTGAGCTTTGAACTTCCCCCATTCTAATGTAACGTCCATAAGTTCTACAAAAGTTATGAGTAAGTGCGTATTTTGTTATTCTAAGAAGTGTTATTTCATTTTAGGGTATATTTATTATTACGATACCTCGAATTCTTTACATTACTTCGTATTTTAGATATATTTAAACTTTTTATCTATTAACGGAATAGTTTAGACGCCAATTTGTTTTGTAACCGATAAGCAGAAATGAACAAAGTTGGAGGAACTCACACTTACCCGCTAGACTTCCATTGAGTTGAGAGTTGTCTTCCTTGTAGTATGTATATCGTTGGTTATTTACTACTAGCTACGAAATATAAAGCGGCGCATATAGGCACTTTTACGAAAACACATTAGAGTGGAATTTGATATGCCCTCAAGCGTTGTCATAATTTCCATCAGAGGTTCCGTGGATATAATAGACGACCCATCTGGTGTTATGGTCGAGACATAGACTATTACACCAAAGGTTCCGGGTTCGATCCTCGGGCAGTACAAACGATCGTGTGCATGAACACGTCAGTATGTATAATATGTATGTATTTACAAAAAAAGTATGCAGTAAGCATGTTTATCCGTTGATTTAGTATCCATATTACAGGCGTATGCTTACTTTGGGGGAAGATGGCGCTGTGTGAATGTCAGTGGATGTTTATTTATATATTATTAGTTTCATACTATAATGATTCTATGAATAATAATAATAAATTTACCAGAAACAATACTAATAATACATATTCGAACAGTAAGTGCTTGCAAAGACATTGATAATATTGAAGTTATCTAAGAATAACGTATAATCTTAAATACCTTGTGTGTGTATTTTTAACATTGATTTAGAATTGTAACGCGCGCTTATTATATGGTTTTAATGTAGCCAGTTGGATTTTGAATTAAAAAAAATTGTTTAATTAAACTAGTTTTAAAAAACTTTAAAAATACGTTATAACATAGGAGCTGAAGTGGAGACCTCGTTTGGGCATGTGAAGACTATCGACTTGACGAAGATGGCTGGGAGAGGTTACGTGTAGTAAAATCACCCGGTCTGTAGTCTGAATGAGGGCTTATTCCACACAAAATTGCTAGTGGCAGATTGGGCCGTAAACTGAACACTCAGATCAAGTCCTAATTGTTGGTGTTAAAGACCACCGTCCTAAATCGATAGTCTGGACCAACGGCTTAACGGGCCTCCCGAAGCACAGAGAGACTTGAGACAATAAGTTTAATTAGCGTCCAAATCAATGGACTATCTCAGGAAAAGTGGCAATTGAATTGAAAATACTGCTAATTATACCGCATAGATAATGAAGAGAATCTAGACGCCGACAAAGGTGACATCAGCAACTTAATCATTTACTTTGTAAATACATACATATTTGGTATATAAAACACCGACACCTATGTAAACAAACATGTCTATTCATGCACACAGCAAAATTTATGCTCTCGTACATGGGTATCGAACTTTTCCCTTCTCTTCTTCGACTTCTCTGTCTTCAACCTATGGCATTCACTGCTGAGCATAGGTCTCCCCCATTTCCTCCGCTTTTCTCATCCAGCCTCCACCAGCGACCTTTCGCAAATCGTCGGTGAACTTAGCTGACCTTTTGGTGATCAATTCTCATAAAGTAAGATGATGGGTATTCTCACTTATCTTCTTACTGTATAAACTATAAGAAATACTATAAAATAAAGTACAAAAAAGTACAAAATTTAAATTTTAGATTTAATAAGTACTTAGAAACTAATAATAATAATCTTTATTGAAACTTAAAACAAACTTATCACAAACATTATTGCGTTAATGACCGCATTAGTCAAAGACTGTGTCGCAATCATTAGCGCCCGCCTCGAAGACAGATGTTTCAGACTACAAAATTTAAAGGAAACAATAAAACAAAATTTAACTTAATCCTAAAACTTACAAAATAGTGCTTGTGTGCTTGTCTGAGTGTAAGTAAACGTGTGTGTGCTTGCGTGTGGGTGTGTAAGTGCGTGTCTGTGTGCGCGTCTGTGTGTGTGTGTGATGAACTAGATCTTACGTATGCGAAAATGAGTTACCAAAACGTGTAAATTCATATAAAATTTAAATATAACTTTTCGACACCGATGCCCTGACATTAACTTTCGATGTGATGACAATTTAATATATATGCAAAATATGTAATAGCCAAGTGGTGAAAATTGCGCTAGCAAGCAACGGAGTGGATGCGGCCGGCTAGTGCGGCGACGCACTGCACTATTTGCATATTAATTACTCGACTGCGCAAAACAAAGTAGCTCCCTAATGGGTTTAATTTAAACCGGTCATCTGAAATGGTGCGCTCGGTGCAAGTTTCGCCTAATGTAGGCTCGTCTATGAAGCCATGTTTTAGCGACATACACGACTTTTCTCTCTGACTTTGACTTTGATGTAATTGAACTGAATTGACAGGATAATTTGTAGTAGAAACCTTTATTCATGATCAGATTTGTATAGTTTAATAAATATAGTCATATGATTCAGGACATATGGTGCCAACAATAGACTTATTAAATTTAAAAAGTCACAATTGAATGAATAGCTAATAAATACCACAGATATCCGAATATACAATTAGACTGGACAAGCCGCCAAGATTATACGCAGTCCCAGTGTCGCAATTTCTTTTCGGTTCATACCTGTGAAAAGTTATTATATTTCTTGGTAAATTTACTAATTCATTGCGATGATGGCATGTTACAATTGCACAGGATGGCATTTTGGAAAAAAAACGGTAATTTCTTCTAATATTCGTGCGTTTTGACTCGTCTCACAGAGCGTAAACTGGTAGCCAGTGTATGCTCGTTGAGCTTACATTTGTCGCACTTTAAACGCGGCTTGCCCCATCTCCTGTATTGGGAAATCTGTGGCTAATACTATAGATTTTATTTACCTATACCTATATCTAAAATACACCGATTTCGTCACTGATACACTGATACTTTACTAATTACTTTTACTTACTAAATAATATCACTAACTCTACGACAGTAGCGAAATGGCGAAGCCGTACATATTAATATACATATACTAATAAGTAGAATTTTAGAAGTTGGGGTCGCAAGAACTAAGCTGTGTAGCTTCAGATGCTTGTAAAAAAAGTTCGTACGTACGGTCATAACCCCACAAGAAAGGCTAAGCGAAGCGTAAGGTCTGCTTACACTACACTATCTCCACTCCACTACACTACAAGTTGTTACATACAAAATTTTAAAACATACAATTTTATTGATACCTAAAATGATTTCGTCACTGATACACGCTTTAATATTAGGGTATTGTTTGCAGTAATAAAATGTTGGAACAAAATTTTATAACAAACTTTTCATTTGGCAATTGGGGGACCACAAAAAATAGAGCATTTGTAGGTGGTGTAGAAGAGAACATTAACTATTTTGGACTTTTATCCTCTTGCACGTCCCACGACTTTGACATTTATTAGAATTTCATAAAAAGTTCATGTATAGATTTAAAGAAATATTTAAATTACACCAAAAACACTTACTAGAATACTGTTGCCAAGACTGTCTCTAACGCAAATGTAAGATCTCATTGAGAGCCAATCTTCTGGATCCTCATGCCCTAACTCTACTTATCCTTACATTACAAACTGTTCATTATTAAGTCAAAACCAAGTCTTCATTCATTTTGGTGACATCTTGACCACTCGAAATAAAGAATCCCTTTTTAAGATCTTTTATTTCACAAAAAGTTAAACAGATACAGTATACTAAATAAAAGGATTTATAAAAAAGATACACCCAAACGGTTTAAATAGGGGTTGCAAGATCGTTTGTAAGTTACCTTCGGTGTTGAATCCATAACTGATAAGTTGAATCTATTATTCCAAATACAGTTGTTTGTTTGTATTTCAAAGACTTACACACTATGTAAGTAATCTTATATTATGAAAGTATAGATTAAAAAAAGAATTCTGCTAAAGTTAAAAGTATTTTTAACGAAGGGAAGAGAGATTTCATTATTAAATTTAAGAGAGGGCAGAGCTGCGATAAATTTCTAATATCGAAGTTGTATTCCATATCACGAGTACTACGATGTAGTGGCACATTCCGATGCCACGGTTCGTAGTACGTCGTAGCCGTAGCAAAGAATAGCAACGAGCGGAGCGCTACGACATGAAACTTCGTAGATGTTTGCGTTATATTATTTCGTTCTGACTATATACATGGTTTGATAGTGTGTTGTCATATGAATGTATATTTAAATGAATGTATTCTTTGGCTGTAACCTACATTTACGAATTTATCATTGAAGTGAATATTGTCAATAAGGATATATTTAACGGTAATTGCTTGTAGTAGTAATCATCGATATTTCAATTTCAAAGTAGGTTATATGTGCTTCACTTGGCAATGTGTCCAAATTTAAGTAACAGAGGTAGGTAGGGACCATCATAAATGGTAGGGACAGCCTCTTCATTCTATTTTAAACCCGAGACATTGTCAAAAGAATGCTTCGAATACAACAAGCACTCAGAAACACAAAGCATTGCGTCTTCTTGTAACTTAATGAAGTATGTATATGAATATATTCTGGTTGTACCGTAAAAAAATAATTTGAATAAGTATTATGTACAAATTTCTATAACAAGTACTGATTGCGAAATGCTGACCTAGCTAACAGGTCATTGGCACCGAATAAACATTCATCGTATAAGCAGCTTTCATCTTCATAGGTCATAGTTTACAACCGAACAAAATCGATGCAGCCATGGGAGTCTAGTACTGAGACAGCCACTCGTTATCTATTTGCAACGAGCGAGTGTATCCAGCGCGCGTTGTGTTTATTATGTGAACACTCAGTTGTGTTTGGTCATTTAGCGTCTATTATGATAAGGTTGCGATTAAGGTTCGATTTGTCCGGAGGAATTGGGGCACAGGTGGCCTGGAGCAAAGAGGCTGGATGCGTGCGCAGGTCGTTGGGAGCGCGCGAGGCGAGTGCGCGCCAGTCGAGATGCGGCGCGCGCGGAGCGTCACGGGCCCGCTGCGGCGCGCCCACCCCGCCTCCGGGGCCACCTGGAACGTCCAGGTACTCCACTCACACACAAACGCTCATGATACACATTCCCAAACAACGACCCTGGCACACGCACTACATCTCCATCACAGCTTCACCGCTCAGCTGACCGTGATAATCTGTCAAAATTTAAATAAAAAACCACACATGTACGCTAGTGGAAAAGATGACCATATAAAACTGGTGATTCAACAGTTGGCTGAGAACTTGTTGCGCACGCAGTTTACCCTTGAATATATTAAAACTATTCATCTACTGGACGTAGATTGAAACATAATGGCCCTTATAAATCCCATTAGCATAATAACATATCAACGTCTTTGTAGGTGGGAAACATGAGACCACGTAATTATACTTGCTACTCTTAAACACAGTATCAAAACTTTTATAATATTTTTTATTTACACATTAATATAGTAGCTTTTATTCATTTTTAATCCGTTAATCCTATATTAAATTTCCTCTACTGCCTAAATAATTAAAAGTGCTTCAAATCGCATAATGTCTTGTACGTATTCATAATACTCGGATTCATTTTTAGTTTTTGGCTGATTTTACTATATGATATATTATTAAATAAACAATGAAACATTTTTTAGATTCAAGCCTCAGAAAACACGCATTTAGTACTTTACCAATTTCTTAATGCGCGTTTTCTTAGCGCTTTCTTTAATAAACATTCCGTTTACCGTCTTTAGCCATTTTATTGAATGATATGATTAAAATAAATATTGAGCGGTATGTTTTGGTCTCAATATATTTTTGGCGTGGATGTAGTATTAAAGATTTTAGTTATCTAAGTCGTAACAATTAACCGAGTAGTTATTGTAATGTAAAGAATAAAAGTAGTATTTAGTTCCAACTTTTAATAACTTTGTCATCAACAGTATATTTTTTCTCTACTAGTACCTAGTTCAACTACGCCCCGTCATCTTTCATTAGTTTCCCGCCGTTTTACATTTACTGTCGGCTCATTTATCAGGTACACGATACCAACATCTTTTCATCGTCCACCGACTATTAGCGAATTTCCTAATTACAATACTGAGTCCTTACTCAGTAAGATTACCTTTAATCAAAGAAGGATAATGAACAAAAACTGCAAAAAATTTTCCTTGGATAAAATTGAGCACTCCAGGCACGTTTATTTATATATTCATGTCGCCTTAGTTGTAAATAGTTTTAATTAATGAAATTTATTCATGATAATGAGCATCGGTGGCTCAATGGTGTGGACTGTTGCCCTCCTACCGGGAGGGCTGAGGTTCAAATCCCGCCACGTACCAATGTGTTTTCGAATTTTCGTACGAATTATATGTACGTTATCCAACGCTCTTACGGTGAAGGAAAACTTCGTGAGGAAACCTTCATGCACGCCTGCGAAGAGATTCAAAGGTTGTGTGTGAAGTCGTCCAATCCGCACTGGGCCCGAGTGGACGAACACCATTTTTTTGCAATATGTGTCCAGGTGGTGAAGGGCAAGATGAGCTCGCAGTGCTTGTGGCATGCATGCCGGGCGCTGTCTGCGGGGCTGTTGCTGATGTTGCTGGGAGCCGCTATGGCTGTTATAGGTACTAATATCCCTTTAAATATTGTCGTGCCATCTTGTCGCGCCTGTGAAGGAATATGAATACACAATAACTATCACACTAATTATTTAAAAGTGAAAGTTTGTATTTTTACAATAGGGATGATGACAATTTTTTTTCTGTTATTACATCGATAGACCGCATAATAATAGAAACGTTGGTAAAAAAATGGCCGATGGGGCGGAAAGGTTCTCGAGTGGCGTCCACGTAACGGAAAGCGAAGCGTAGGCCGACCCCCAACCAGATGGACGGATGATCTGGTTAAGGTGGCGGGTAGCAGATGGATGTCAACTGCAAGGGATCGGTCCGCGTGGAAATTATTAGGGGAGCCTTCGCTCAGCAGTGGACATAATTGGGCTGTAATGATGATGACGATGATGATGGTAAAAAAATTACTCCGTTAACATTAAAACTCACAGAGATTTTCCAATCCTAAAAACACATCCACTTTCCCAAAACGCTTCATACAAATGGCTACCTAGTTATGACGTCACTCATCAGTAATTAGTACGCATAGTTTGTGAATTTTGGACTACAACTATATTAATATTAATTCACGGTTTAATGGATTTTGACGAAATTTTAAACCAAGCTAACTTAAATATCAGAATAAACCCATAAATTATACATACATTAGGTAAGCTCGAATCCCCACGGGAACGGGAACGCCGAAGATCTTTTAAAGGCACGCGAAGACATTGGTACCGACTTCATCTTAAGGTAGTAGTCGATTAGAACCCTAAGATATTTCTCCCGATCCACATTGGGCCCGTTAGACGACCGTATTCTCATAAACAACGTGGCAAGGGTTGCCTTGTTATGGTATGTTGTAGGCTGGTTCATGATTGAAAAATTTTTTTATTTCTAAATAGGAAATGGTTCATTTATAATAATAATGGCTTCATGAGCGTCGGTGGCTCATTGGTGTCGACTGTTGCTTTCTGATCTGGAGGGTGCAGGTTAAAATCCTGCCACGTACCAATGTCTTTTCGAATTTTCGAAATTATATGTACTTACTTATCTGAAGCTCTTACGGTGAAGGAAAAAATCGCGAGAAAACCCGCGCACGCCTACGAAGAGTCCAAGTGTTTGCGAGAAGTCGGCCTATCCGCGTTGGGCTTACGTGGGCGACTAAAGCCTATACAGGTAGGCTCGTGTAGTCTGGGTGTATAGGCTTTAGTCGCCCTCCGTTGAGACATATAAGGAACTGATTATGATGATGAACTAAAAATGTCTTTATTATTATATCTTATCTATTGTATACTCTAAGCATACGTTTATCATTTTAAGTACCGCCTGGAAAAGGTCCTTATTAGATTCTCAATCGACTAGTTCATTATAATAGCTTGAAACGAGAAATCACTACAGATGTTAAAATAAATAAGAATGTATGTGAATTTATCGGTAAGCTCTCATTCAACGTTTTGAGTTTATGAAATAAATAAATACTTAATAGTATATTGACGATATATGAGTAAGTATATGTACTTATAGGTCAGTAATGTTACTCCCACGCTTATAATTTATTCTCAATTCCACGAACATCAGGGCCTTATTTAAAATTATATGCAAAATATTGCAAGCTCGCAAAATATTGACCTGTTGTACAATACCGGGTCAAGAGCTGTCGATATTCATAACTTAAGCCAAACAAAGACGTTGCTCGGATTTTAACCTTATACCCATGAGCATAAGAAGAAAAAAATATCATTGGATACAATGCTGCTGATACTTGTACAGTCAGCTACTTTAGTATGTCTTGGCGCGTAAGCATTTTAGATTATAGGTATTAAGTTCTGTTTACTTTTTGGGCAATGAACATAAAACTGTATTGATACGATTATTTTATAAGAACTAAATTATATTGTAATTCACTAAGAAGCTAAGTATGCTTTATAGGTAGAGGCGATGACATGATTAAATCCTATAACGATATTATAATATTATGTAGCCAATTAATACAATGGGACATTTTAGCCATCGTTTTGCCCACTCAACTATCATCACCAGCCTATAAATTCCAACTGCATAGAACGACTAAAATGACTTAATTACTTCTGACATCGGCATTTTTCTTTTACAAAAAATATGTGCCCACTTTTATTGTTGACCGTACAAGGTTTTCCCCCACATCGGATTGTGAAGCGTTGTGGGTGGGGGCTTCCCGTCAGCGAGCGGTCGTTCCGGAGTTGACACTTCCGGCTTCATGCCTCCGGTGCTGCCTGTTGAACTGATGGCAGTGCCGCGTTTTGTTGCCGAAATGAGGTCTGTTGCTGTCGTGCACATTCCATTATTGGGCATGTCAATACCAGTTCTATTTACAGACTTCGTGGCATACGGGAAACATATTTATCGGGTTCCTCACTGTGACAATACAAACCAAAAAGTTTTCACATTTCCGTTGGGAGGGAATATGTGTGCGTTTAGATATTTTTATAAAAATGTATGTTTTATATGTACGTAATCTGTCATGGAACCAAATACTTTTCATTACGTGTATACATTAAAATAATAA